>VDFB02283122.1:0-63417 GCA_007258455.2 Sequoia sempervirens | reverse complement strand
GGATATTCATCTGTCCTTCCTTGATCATCACAAAGTTTTAAATCATAGTATATGTAGGAAAAAGAGTTCCCTTCTTTTGTCTTGTCAAAAATGTGTCTTCAACTTGTCCAAGCTACCACATAACCTCTTGGAAACCTATTCTAAATGGCACAACTCTTGGTAACATATGTGGAGCTACATTTGTACCATATACTCTCAAAATATTGCAATTAGCATGTGGAATGACATCCCCCTAGTTATGACCAATTCCTACGTCAGACCTTCTTTCCTTGGGTCTCAAAAAATCATGCAACTCTTTGGGAATTCTTGGGAGATTCCTCACTAAAAAGCCCTTCAGCTTTGCAGAAAAAATATTTGAGAAAGCAACAAAACTTGAAGTATGACAATGCATATCTAAATGATGAGTCCAACATTGGACTAGAAGGAGTTTTTTTTCTCATCCCTCAAATCTAGTGGAATATCCTGTCCAAATTCCTTAATTCCTTTAGCCAAAAATATATGAAACAACAATGAATACCACTAGAATCTCACCCTAGTTTCACCATTCTTGATGGCCACCAAAGTCTTATGAATTGCATCAAAAAAATATGTAGATAAATCATATAATTTGTTCACCATCATATGTTGGATGTTAGTAATCATGTAAATGAAATCCATTGGAATTCTCTGAGGAGGGTCAATCCCTAGAATCTGACATAATTTTTGGTAGGTTATGAAAAAATAATATTCAAACATCTCAATTTAAAAAGGTTCCTTGTTAGCAGGTGTGAGCTTCATTTTTCTCCCTCCATTTCCCTTTACCATGAAAGTAGGTAATATTGTTACTATGAAGGTGATTATATTTGTTTCATATTCCTTTCTCAATGCTTACAGGTTGATTTGTTTAGTTACATCAGGGTTAAGATTAAAAACCTCAATAAGTCCTCGGGTTAGCTGCACTATTTCAACCCCTATATTTGACCTTACAACTCTGAAATTAGGGTCATAACTTGCATCTATGGCCTTGTGTAAATCTAAATCCAAATAGGCATTTGGAACTATAAGTTTTCTCATATCTAATCTCCAACCATTGTAGGTCGGAACACTAGCATTTCTCTTTCTGAACTAATACTAGAACAATTCCCATCCACAAACACGTTTTAGTTCAACATCCCTAATGGCATAATGTCTATCAGTTATTCCCTTGCTACTCCTGAACCTTGGAACATTATTTTTCCCTTAATTTTATCCATTGTTGACTCAAGTAATTAGGACAATAAATCCTCATGAAGGCCTCTCATGGGGATAGAACTAGAGGTTGGGGCCTTTGGGGATTCCATTTTTAACAATCATGTGATCTCGGAATTTCTACAAATGCAACTTATGGTTTCTTGCAAGGTGGTTTAGGTTTTCTCAAATAGACACATGGACACTAAGGAAAATTCAAAGTAATTCAACACCAACTTGATGAATTTCAAACCTTAAAAGAAATCTAGCAAGCACGTTTAAAGTATTAAGTAGGAAATTGCACACAAATTTCATAGAAAGTTTGGTCATAGAGAGGGAAAATTTACTTACAAGTGTTCGAATGTTGGAAACCATAATTGTCAATCACTGAATACTCACACTTCATAGGAATATTCTTCAAATCTCTTCATAATTCTTAGGTAACCTTGAATTGTGCTACAATTTTTGCTTTTATGGTGAAAAATCACCTCAGATTGATTTAATGGCATCATGTCCACCATTACTACTTGCTTGTGTGAACTAGAACAGCTTGATCCATTCAATTTTGCAACTTTAAATTATAGAAATTGATCTCTCAGTGATCTGGATCATTAGATAGCTCGAATGGATTCAACTAAGTTAGAAAAACATGACTCAACTAGACTAAAACATCAAGCAAGTGAAAATATTCCATGTGGATAAGCTCCTCCAACATCACCATGGGCCCTACCACCCTTAAGAAGCTTTAAAAGTGATAATGTTCCAATTCCACACAATCTTGCATGCATTTGATGGGAAATAGATAAAAGGTTGTGGGATAGTGAGGAGATTCACCATATTGCTCCACATGTCCTAAATTGTGCACCCATTAATCTCTTATCTAGTCACCCGCACAAGAAAAAATTTCCATGTGCCTAAATATTTGAAATCTGAATGGTCAGGATCAAAACATCTCCAACACGAATTTACCAAAAGAGGCCATGTGTACTCAAATAAATACCATTTAACCCTCCATATATTTCCTTAATATTTCAATGAAATATTTTACTCGCCCAATAGTCCATTGGATGGTTAGGATGATGCCACCTATTAGCATCCTATAATCCTAAACTCATTTGAGACCTTTTGAAGCATCCCCCACGGGATGGTGGGGATTGGTTCTAATTTCGTCCACATGGCATCATACAATCCCTTCAATTTATGGACCCACCACTAAAACCTTTTAACAACCTGCAGGGCCCATCGTGAAGACTGGATACACAATATTATCCCACAATCATGCACTATTTTTTCCATGAATATTTTATTCATGCATGGGGCCAAGCCAAGCCTTTTGAAGAAATTTTATGCACATCCTTCAAGTTTACAACTTAAAGCGGGGCCATTCACTAGGTTATCTTAGACTTATACCTAAAATATTTTTGAACCTAGTACATAAAACATAAGAAACAATATATAAATATGTCATGACCCATGAGACATAAGTTTTGACTAAATATTTAAGATGAACACGATTAGTTAGATTAGGATATAAGGGTCAATTATCAAACAATGCCAATAACTCAGGTTGTTTATTAATGAACCAAGAACTGGTGACATTAGGTCAATGAGTGATTAAAATAAAAAGGATAAGATTTAGTATAATTAGGGTCTTAGGAGGGTTTTAGCCATATAGGTGAACCCTAAGGAATGAAACTTGAAACCCCAACCTTAAGATAACCAATAAAAACTCAATTTTTTTGAAATGTAACTCAAGGAGCCACAAAAAATTTTCAAAATCCTATTAGTGGCTCTAGTTGGGGACATTTTTTCTTCCAAAACAAATAAAGATCCTAATAATCTCATGGTGAAGCAAGCCAAGCACAAAGAACCAAAACTAGGACATGCCCAGACTAGGTAGATGAACTAGACATATATACAAATACATACATATAATACAATGTACATGGAAAAGATCACACCTTATGAAAAGTATATTTTCAAGAATTTTCCATATACTGGTATCCAAAAATTTACCTGTTAGGCTCTGCATGTAGTATGAGTCTTCTCCATTGGTGTTTCTTACAAGATAAGGATCTAACCACAAAGCTTCAAATTTTCTATGCTTGTCCTTATCTTGGTATCTAGCATTCTACATTAGTACCATACTTCCTATCCCAAGTTTCCTTGGAGATGACCTCTTATCATACAATGTTTCACTTGTAACTACATCTTAGAACATTTTTTTTCCTCTTTTCTTGTTTCATCTAGTTAAGTCAAAATGTTAATTCTGTGTTGCATCTCATCACAAACATGTTCCTTGTATTCTTAAATGACATTGTACATCTTCATGAGTTTATTCATTAGTAATCTTAATTAAATGCCTTATACTAAGCAAAATGGAGATTATCCTATAGCCTTCTTGACAATAACCCTATCTAACCAAAGAAATGGTTTCAACTTAGAGTCCCAAGATTTTTTTTTCAATTGCCCTCTTAATGATCTTCATCAGGCTTGTGTTTCTTGATTTAGCCTATCCATTACCTTGTGGGTGATAAGGAGAAGAGTATGATAATTGTATCCAATAGTTGTCATAAAAACTTATGAATTCATTTGATTTGAAGCACATAGCATTATCTGATATTATTTTTTCTGGCACTCCAAATTTGATCAAGATGTTATTTAACATGATTTTGACCACTACTTTGCTTGTATATTTCTTTGTGGGGATTTCTTCAACCCACTTGGTAAAGTAATTAGTGGCCACTAATATCTAAGAGTTTCCTCCACTATACTTTTCTATGATTTCTCCAATGAATTCTATTCCCCATTGTTGGGATGGTGCTTGGAATGCAATTGATCTAAGAGGCATATTCCCTAGAAATTTTAGCTTTCTTGAAAACCTTTGGCATGCATCACATGCCCTGACCAATTTATGTGCATCTTTGAACAAATTTTGCCACCAAAATCCTACTCTTAATAATTTTTTAGCAGTGGTCTTAGCCATATAGTGGCCACCACAACCACTATTGTGCATGTCTTTCAATATTTCTAAGGTTTCTTTTCCATCAACACACTTCAACAAAACTCCATCAAAATTTCTCTACCAAAATATTTTATCCACAATCACATACTTTATAACTTGCAGATTCAATGTTATTTTCTCATTATCATTTAGTCCTTTAGGACATGACATATTCTGCAAGTAGTAAATGATGTTTCTATACCATCCTAATGTTTGCATATCATAGATAAGAGAAGCATCAATATAATCAACAATGTTTACCTAATTTTCTTCCAAGTTTGATTCTTCCATCAATTTGGCCAGTCCTTGACCTCTGACCAGTCTGGTGATTTGCACATCAATGTTAAATTCTTTAATCCTAATGTTCCATCTAGCCCTCCTTCTTGTGACTTCTTGTTGGGTGAAGATATCTTTTACAACAACATTAGGAAACATCAGTCTTTTACAACTACCTTTACCAGAGTGTATACCTTCTTTCAGTCATATTGATGCAGGAGCATCCTTGGTTCTTGGAAATCTTGCATCAACCAAAAATATTTTGATTTCAGTTTGTTCTTGTGACATAGATTTTGGGACCCTAAAGATTCTTTCTCTTGCACTTCTAGGGTTTTTCATCTAAAAGGAGAGAGATCTAGGTCCCAAAATGCTTATGTAACACTCAAATTAGGATGCATGCTATATGATATGATGTAAATGAACTTAACTAAATGCAATTGATTGATTAGATTAAACTAGAATGAATGCAAAATTGCAATTTAAGCTATGTTTGAAAACAAATTGCGATATAAAAATGAAGAAATAATGCAAAATAGAAAGAGAAGGATGAAATCAGAGTGCACTTGAATGAAATATGAGTTGTTTGTGTTGGTGTAATTAAATATCTTGTACCTTGTCCTAGGTCATAATTACACCTTATTTAAGTTTACTTAGGGACCACATAGGAGGTTGTTGGAGAATCTCCACTTTTGGTGGACTTGACATCTCATTATCTCATCACTTCCACCTTTTGTGGACACATTGTGGACACATCATGTGATTATCTCTCCACCTTAAGTGGAGTGATAAGTCTTCCTAGTTGTCTCATGTCATAAGATTCTAACACTTGTCATAATCTTATGCCCTTCTATGTTCTCACCTTGGCTATTTAACCAAGGGGTCTTTCTCATTTGTAAGCAATCATAATCAACATATCATATTGATGACATTGAATACAGTTTATTCTTGTCATAATATTTCTCTCTTTCTTGTACTTTCTATTTGGTCCATAGATCTTGGGTGGCTGCCATAGCCAATTCTAACATGGTATCAGAGCGTGTTTGGAGCCATTGGAGAGTCTTATTCTGAAGAGAGATTCTAGATCTGAGGAGGTTCCGTTCGTGGCTCTTTGTTGCAGGTTCAAATTCGAGCTTGCTTGTGCAAATTTGAGCTCACCATTGCGTCCGGAAGGTTCGAGAAAGTTGATTTTGCCTTTCGTTTCATCCAAATCGGAGCTACGAGGCCAAATCTATGAGGGTTTGACGCTGAAGAGTGGTTGCCAGATCCAGAAGGTAACTGCAATTTTGGAGCATTTTGGGTCAAATCCGACCCTCCCATTGCGTCCAGAAGGGCCAAAAACCCTAAGATCGACTATCAAATCGTTCAATTCGGAGCAGTTGTCCGGTGAGGCAAAAAAAATTTGCCCAAAGAACCGTACGGCCCCCAGGGGTCATAATTGCGCGGTACGATTTTTCTGAAAAATTAATTTAAAAAAAAAAATTCGATTGAAAATTTTTTGAAATTTTTGAAAAAGTAATCTGTACCGATAATATAATTTTATTGTAAAAGCTATTTTTAAAAGAAAAATTCAAAAAAAAGCAGAAATAAATTTCTGCGGACTGTACCTGCATCACGCAGAGTACTAATCCACCGCGACCTGCCACGTGACGCCCTACCACCCGCCTCGGGCCCCCATCCAAGTCCGCGGGTCACCACTTCCAGCTCACCGGCGAAAAAAAATCCTTCCGGCGGTCGCTTAAAAATTTCCGGGCAGTCATAATCCCCACCGGCGCTCCGTTGAACACAACCGGCGGCAACGTTAGGAAAAGATTCCGGGAATCTTGTAGATTCCGGCAGCACTTTCGTGAGGATATTCCGTGCAAAATTCCGGCGTACGTGAAGAAAACCGGCAAAGAATATTCCGTCCAGTTGAAGAATATTCCGTTTATTTTCCGGGAACGCCGATGGCGACGGTGATGTGCAGGAGGCCGTCAAATTTAAACCAGTAGTTTGCTGACATCAGCGATACGTCATCGATGACGTCAGCGGATTTTTGAAAATTTTGGCCCCCTCACCATTTGCATTCTGATTTTTTCAGTCGAACTTTGAAGCTCAATAACTCATTCATTTTAAGTCCTTTTTTCAAGAATTTTTTTTTTATTTGGGCTAGAATTTTGTGCTCTACGCACTAGTGCAATCAGTTTTTGGTTTTGGTGCCTGGTTTTTCCAAAATTTTCAGATTCTCACAGGTGTTTCTGCTTCGTCCTCATTTTGGGAACTTTGGGAGCTCATATCTTGCTCCTACAGTAACATTTTTGCGTGCAATTTTTTTTAAAAGTGCATGATTTTTTGTGTACTTCTCAGTGGTAGGATCAGATTGGTCTCATTTTATACCAAAAATTATACTTGATACTGTGGCCTATTTTGACATTTGTAAGCACTAAGATCAAGTCTAGTTTGCTGTTTTTGGCATCTAGCAACTGTAAAAGCACTAAATATAAAGTGCCAAATCAGATATTGCTTGGGGGGTTTCTTGATTGAGTGATTTGGTGGGGTAATTTTGTAGTGATTGTTTGCATTATTTTGCTTGATTTGTGTTCTTACAATGGGGAGATCTCAAATTGAACCCCTAAATCCACATAATTATGCTACATGGAGAAAATCAGTATCAAATTATCTCATGATGAAAGGTCTAATAGGTCATCTAAAGGACAAAATTCCAAAACCTACAGATGCTAAAGAATTGGCAATGTGGGAGATTAATCATGAGAAAACACTTGGATGCATATGTTCATTAGTCTCATTTGATTTGCAGTTTCATATTGAATCATGTACTACACCTAAAGAGGTATGGGATACTTATGAGAAATTGTATGGCAAAACATATAAGATTAGAGACTATCAGATTGATAATGATTTGATGAATCTTGATCCTAAAAGTTTTGACCACATCCAAGACTACATCTCCAAAATCAAGCAACTAAGAACACAGTTGAAAGAATGCACTATTGAAAAAGAGGATTTACAGTTGATTTTGAGTGTGTTATCCAAGCTTGGTCTTGAGTATTCAGTGTTTGTTTCTGGCTTTCATACCCATCGAATTTCTATGGGAGCATCATATGTTGATCCTAAGTTTGATGACTTTGCAAATCTCCTAATCCAAGAGGAAGCTAAGTTAATGAACATGGGTCTAATCAAGTCTTCCAAACCACAAGCATTAGTGGCTAATGAGTCTAAGGTACAAAAAGAATCAGATAATCTTGATAAGAAGCAAAAAAAGAAAAAGAACAAGCCACATAAAGAATCAGAATCCTCATCATCAAAAGGAGAAACATCTAAGAAGGAGAGACCTTTTTGTGCATATTGCAAGAAGGATGGACATGAAGAACATTATTGTTATAAGAAGGACATTGATGAGTTGAAAAATCTTCTCAAAAAGAATCACATTGATTTGCCTTCTAGAATGTCTAAATCATCTTCTTCTCCTTCTACTTTAAAACAGTCTAAAAAGGACAAAGGTCAAACATATATATCAGGATATAAAGGACAAGCTCTTTGTGCTCATTCAAGTCCAGGATCAGGAAGATGGCTTCTAGATTCAGGAGCATCACATCATATGGCATCTTCACAGACTATCTTCTCTACATTTCAGCCTTGTTCAATGTCTCCTATCTTGATGGGAAACAATACATACATGAGTGTAACAGGGAAGGGATCTATTAGCATTGGGGAGAACACTTTTCAGGATGTCTTGTGTGTTCCTCATTTGATGAACAATCTACTTTCCATATATCAAATTACACATGGTGGAGATGGGAGAATTGTGGAGTTCACTCCTGATTCGGTTATCATTCGTGACTTGGAGACTAGAGATGTCATGCTACTCTTTGGGGTGGTTGATCATTCATCTTGGTTGTATTCCTTTGCACGGTTGCCCATTGATAGCGATGTTCCTTCGACTATTGATCACAACCATGATTCTGAGGAGACATTTGGCTTTTTGAACTTGGGCATACTCACATCAGATCCAGTACTTGAGCCATGCACTTCATCTCCTCCATCTACTGTTGTACTTGATGATACTTGCGGATTCACAGTTTTGACTCCTAGTGATTTAGTGCAGAGAATACATAGTCTTCCGGATATAGCTGCTTTTGATGACTTCATAGGTATTTCAGACTTGTTTGTAGATCACATCTTCAGTTGGAGGACTTACTCTTATTAGTCTTCTCTTTGATGAAGATGAACCTTCTTCAGTTGTTGTGAGGGAACACCTTGACCCTCTTGTTCATTCTCTACATGATCATTCTTCACAGTTTGGCGTGAGTGTGGATTCTTTTGGACAACATTTGGAGGAGGCTTCTTTGTCTTCAGAGGGGATATCCTTGTCTTTGGATCATGTTCTACATTCTTCTCTACTAGATGTTGGGTTTTCCTCTTCAGCAGTGTGGCCTAGAATGCCTGATTGGAGTGGTTCAGCTTTCGGCATCGACATGGAGACACTTGAGCATGCTTCAGAGACACCATCATACATCATCCATCTTCATGATATCCTGCATACATCCTTGGTTTTGTTTCTTCCTAAGGGGAGGAATGTTGTTCGGCGAGATTGGATCATCTTCAGCATTCAATGTCGAGCTTCTACCATTCTTGCAGGAGACTCAACATTGAGGGGGGGCTACCTTGCTTCTCTTCTACTACTCTCTTATGGGGGGTCTTTTTCCTCACATGGGGTTTTACCTTCTCATTCTTCATTGAGAGCATTCTATTTTGTATTTCATCTCTCTTTTGAGGGGGAGTTTTGTCCCATGAGGTTTTCTCCCTTTCCTCGCTTGTGAGAGATTGTATTGATTGCATTGTGTGTACATGGGTGCCTAACATGGCCTAGTAGCCGGGACCCATCTTGCATTGTTTTCATTTGTGCACTACTCCCTAAGTTGCACTTAAGGGGGGGTGTTGGTGTAATTAAATATCTTGTACCTTGTCCTAGGTCATAATTACACCTTAGTTAAGTTTACTTAGGGACCACATAGGAGGTTGTTGGAGAATCTCCACTTTTGGTCAACTTGACATCTCATTATCTCATCACTTCCACCTTTTGTGGACACATCATGTGATTATCTCTCCACCTTAAGTGGAGTGATAAGTCTTCCTAGTTGTCTCATGTCATAAGATTCTGACACTTGTCATAATCTTATGCCCTTCTATGTTCTCACCTTGGTTATTTAACCAAGGGGTCTTTCTCATTTGTAAGCAATCATAATCAGCATATCATATTGATGACATTGAATACAGTTTATTCTTGTCATAATATTTCTCTCTTTCTTGTGCTTTCTATTTGGTCCATAGATCTTGGGTGGCTTCCATAGCCAATTCTAATAGTTTGGAATGTCTGGAAAGCTAGTAAATTTTACTAGTTTTTCACAGTGGGACTCATTCGCCCAAGGTGGTGAATTAGTCCTCCTACTAATGAAAATGTGTCAGGAACTGATTTATGATAGTTAGGATCTGAGATCTGACAAAATATAGATTTTCAGACCTCAGGTGGGACTCATTCACCAAGGGTGGTGAATCAGTCCACTCCTAGATTTCTGGAAAATCAAACAACTCCTCTGCAACACCAAATTTAGAAATTTCTGAATGTTAGGTTGCCGAAGTTAGTTCGACAGAAAACACTCAACAAGCTTGAAATAATGATATGTTGACTTGAAGAACCTAGTTGACTTGATTTCCACTTTTCAACACCTTTAAACTTATCAAATCTACAAAAAAAGGTTGCAAAGACACATGCAAAGGGGAAAAATGTTGGAGGGTTAGCAAATAGGGGTTTGCCTTGGTCAAACCCAATAGAAATAAATGAAATGCAAAGGAAATGTAAACTCACCAAATCCTTGGTCTTGTAATTATGAAGTAATGCCAATGGCTACTTCAAAGTGATTCAATAGTTGATTTTATTGATGATGTAAAAATGCTTGAATGCTTGAATGTATATGTGGATAAGTGAATTAGATGAATTAGGGGTTAAAATGAGATGAAAAACACTTATTTATACAATTCTTGTGCCTCACTATTCGTTCATACCTCATCACAGGCCGACATCAAGTGACTTTTAATAAAATCCTAAAAGGAAATTTGAAATATTTTGAATTTAGGGCCAAGGGGGACTCATTAGCCACCCATGGCGAATGGGTCCCACCTAGGACCTAAAAAAAAGCATCGGAAATAATGTTGTATTTAATGTTATTTTTCAAGATAATATGAAAAAATACACTTAATTAAGCATATGAGGGCATAAAGAGACACAATAAAGCATGAGAAGGTTGTAAATAAGGATATTGTTCCTAGAAAAGTGTGAAGGCTTGTTACAAGACTTTACAACACTTCAATATAGGACTTGTTGATCTGTAAAAAGGTGAATTTTAGGTGAATTGTATTAAATAGAGTCTCGAAGAATGTGGAAATGTCTTACAACACTTCACAAGACCTTCACAAGATGTCGTTCTTCGAGTTTTAGTACCTAAATAAGTATGTTCAAGCCATGATACATCATAAAATCAAAGCAACATATTTTCAACACCATGAAACAAGACCTAAAAGGCTATGAAAATGACAAAGGGCCATTTTTCTATGACACATTTAGCCCCCACTTTAGTGAGAGGATGAACTTGCTTCCTCACACTAAACTAGCCATGAACATTGAGGGAAGGGTTTGAATGTACTTACATTAGCAAGATGGAATACAACAATCAAGAGGGATGATCAAGCCCCCAGGATAAAGATACCATGGAAAACTAGACATAAGAACAAAGGAACACACAAGTGTTGAAATGAATTGAATGAAGCTTCAATCATCAATCCAACTAGTTGTGAAAGGAGATCTAGGCTGATTGTTTTGAAAAAGAGAATGTGCACTCACTTTGGGGCCATAAAACTAGTTATCCGTGGGGTGAGAAGACCCAATTGTATACTCACTCTAGGGCCACAAAACTAGTTTTCCACAGGGTGAGAAAGCCCAAAAAGTAAGATACATTCACTAGTTGGTATGCACTCACAAACATAAAAGTGACTATTGGGAAAAGTCATGTCACTAGTTGGGTTTCCCGCTCAACCATGCTAAAGCTATACTACTTGATAACTTTAACAAGGCAACACAAAGCCAAAGAAAATGTAAATGTCAGTTCAAGTTTCATGAGATAAGAAAAATAGGATGGCACCACAGGCATGCAAGTTGTGTTATTCAAGGTGGCCAAACAAATAAAACGGCTCCACAGGCATGCAAGTTGTGTTATGCAAGTTGGCCGAATGAGAATGCAATAAATGTAATGTGAAAGATTGTTCAAAGGAGTCTTGTTCAGTTTATGCAAGGTCAGTCACTTAGGGAACACTGTGTCTAATGTCTCCAAGAGAGGACCAATTAAAGGATAGTATATTCACAATTTAGGGGATGCAGTTTGTCATATCAAACCACAAAGAGGAATGTAATATGCTAAGATAGATCACACTTATGAAGGACATCACATGCAATGTCATCCACAAAGTGACAAATGTATCACATAAATGCACAATGAAATAATGGTAATGTATGCCCCCACTTTAAAGGAATTGCTACACGTCATTCTATGAGCAATTAATTGAAAGTAGAGAAGAAAAGAGAATGCAAAAAGAAAACAAGACATGAGAGCCAACTTGGAAAGATCTATGCCAAGTCATATGTTTCAAAGTTAGGTTGCATCATGTTAAGGAAAAAAATAAAAACAAAGAAAGGGAGGAAGTTTCCCCCTAGAAAAGAAAGTACACCAAACACATAAGTGATCTATGGATTTGGTTTTAGTATGCTCATTGCTACAAATTTTTTATGAAAGAGCGCGAAACTGTCATCATTCCCCAAATACACATAGAACTGGAAGAATGACACAAAGAGAGTGAAAACAAAGAAAAAAGAAAGTCCATTTTGAGTCAACATGGAAGAGACATTGATGTCTCAATGCTTTGCATTGTCCCAAAAAGGAAAACACAAGCAAAAGGAAACAAAACAAAAAGGTGAAAAAGCTTTTGGTTCAACACAAAGGGGACATTGTGGTCTCAATGCCTTGCATCATCCCCAAAAGGAAAACACAAGAAAAGACAAAAGAAAAAGGAAAAAGGATCATTTGGGTCAACATGGAAGAGACATAGGGCATCTCTATGCTTTGCGTCATACCCAAAAGGAAAATACAAAAAGAAAAAGAAAAAGACAAGAACTGTTTGGGTCAACATCAAAGAGACATAGGGCATCTCCATGCTTTGTGTCATCCCCAAAAGGAAAACACAAAACAAAGCATGATGAATAGAACAATAAAGAGATGAATAGAAGAAGTGTACAAGGAGAGGGAATGTCAAACACATGATACAGGGGAACATGATATGCACATGAAAATAAAATAAAGGAAACAATAATGTAAATGTAAGTCAACCATTAACTAAGTTATTGGTTTCTCAATCTTGGATGAACAAGCGGAAAAAGGAATAATGTGGTTAAGAGACAAGAACAAATGCATTACAAGGACAAGGATAACAAGGTCTTCCCCCCCACAAAGTGTAAAGGAAAGAATGAGCCGAGAAGGGTGAAGGTAAAGGATCATGCAATAGTGAGAATAGGAAATTATACAACTATGGAATGAAAAAAGGGATGTAGATTAGGTTAAGGTATGACAAGGAAATAGTTAGTATCAGTGAAGTGATACTTATTCAGTATGTCTTTCAATGTTCGACATTCTTCTATTTGATGTCCAAGGATACAATGATATTTGCGATATGGTATATGAGAATCATCAGGGTGAATGAACAACCTATTGGAAGGTGGTAAAATTATAAGACCTTTGTTTAAAAGTAGTTGAAGTCTCCTTTTACATTCAAGTGGAGGATGTGTAGGAAACTTTATCTTCTTCAATTTGTATGTCATTTGTGGTTACTAGGTTCTCCTTTTTCATGAATAGAAGTAGGAAGGGGACCCATAGGGATCCTAACATCCTTGTCATTAGAAGGAGAGAATGGTTGTTCATGGGGAAGGAGAATGTTAAAGTTAGGAGGAAGATTGAAGACCACTGTAATAGCATCCCAAATTCTCCTAGGTTGAAGAGGATGTCTGTTAGGATGAGAAGGATCTTGATATCCTAGTCCTATTGTATGTGCTTCAGTTGGTTGTTTTTCAAGAAGTTGATGGATGTCATGTTCATGTTTTATGTGACAACCTTGTTTACTTAATATAGTGAATCCTCTACCATATGTTTCTTCAAGGTTGATAGGAATGTTTATGATTTTGTGCTCATAGAATGGTTGGGATTGTGGTGGTTGAGAGGAACTAGGTCCACTTGAGGGAGGAACCTTAGGTCCTATGTTGATTTCAGGATGTAAATATGCAAAGTTATCAGGTGGTGTAACTGTAGGAAGTTCTTGTGATCTCATAGAGGGATAAAAGGTTGAATTTGCTTCTAGGTTGTCAAAGAAATCATTTTAGAACTTGTTCATGCTAACATCATCTTCTCCAATGATGTATACATTATGAGGAGGAATCATGAGGAGTTAAAGAAGCATGAGGTTGTTCAAGGTCATAAAGGTCACAACAAAAGGTACAGTTGGACATGTCTACCAATGATTTTAGGGAATTCCAAAACTTATTGAAAGAAAATGCCATGATGCCAATAAACTAAGATGCAAAAAAAAATGAGGAAAAATAGAGAATCTGTAACTGAAAATAGAATGCAGGAACAAAAAAGTGTAATGTAGAAAAATTCCAAAGAGAGTACATAAATGTTGTTTCAGAAATGCAAAGGGACTGATTCGCCCTAGGTGGCGAATGAGTCCCACGATGCAATTTTTTTGTGTTTTTCAAAATTTTAAGGATGATTTAAACTTTCTACAGAATGCAATAACAAATGCAGAATGCAAATTTGTACTTTTTTCAATGAAATTGAATGCAAAAATGAACACTAAATGAATGTTTCACTACTGCAAAATGAAAGGTCCTAGAATGCAATAACAAATCAATGGCCTAATTGAATGCTAATGCAAATGAAAATTAGGATGCAAGATTTGAATGCAATCAGAAGCTTTAAAATGTTCAAATTTTGGGTTCACCAAAATGTGACAAATTTTGGGACCCTAAAGATGCCTGCTTTTGTACTTCTAGGGTTTTTCACCTAAAAGGAGAGAGATCTAGGTCCCAAAATGTTTATGTAACACTCAAATTAGGATGTATGCTATATGATATGATGTAAATGAACTTAACTAGATGAAATTGATTGATTAGAATGAACTATAATGAATGCAAAAGTGCAATTTAAGCTATGTTTGAAAACACATTATGATATGCAAATAACTATGAAAATTAACAAATAATGCAAAACAGAAAGAGAAGGATGAAATTATAGTGCACCTAGATGAAATATGAGTTGTATAGAATTTCTAGAATGCTGATGAATTTTACTAGTCTTTTAGAGTGGGACTCATTCACCTAGGGTGGTGAATCAGTCCTCCTACTGATGAAAAAGTGTCAAGAACTAATTTATGACAGTCAAGATCCAAGATCTGACAAAATAAAAAAATTCAGACCTCATGTGGGACTGATTCACCAAGGGTGGTGAATCAATCCACTCCTAGATTTCTAGAAAATTAGACAGCAACTCTGCAAGACCAGATTTGGGAATGTCTGAATGTCAGGTTGTCGAAGTCAGTTTTGCAAAAAATAGATAGAAAACACTCAAAAATCTTAAAATAATGATATGTTGACTTGAAGAACCTAGTTGACTTGATTTCCACTTTTCAATACATTTAAACCTATCAAATCTGCAAAACAAAGGCTGCAAAGAAACATGCAAAGGGGAAAAATGTTGGAGGGTTAGCAAATAGGGGTTTGCCTTGGTCAAACCCCACTTTGGTAATCAAACCCAATAGAAATAAATAAAATGCAAAAGAAATGTAAAATAAAAACATGCAAATGCTATTAACTCACCAAATCCTTGATCTTGTAAGTCTGAAATTTATCCAGAAATTTATGCCTTCAGGAATAAGTGACATTTTCTAGAATAAAGCACCAAGTAGTTTCAAGCCTAACAGCTAGTTTGGTCTCTTATGGATCCTTCCCATAAATTTTGGATCCTTATGGTGTGTTTTGAATTGTTTCATGAAGTGTCCCCAACCTTAATTTAGGTCCACACTTTCATCCTATGCACCCATTGAGGAGATATCCAAATTTAAGGCCGACCTATTTCATGCACATGTTACATTTCCTTCATCTAGGGATTGTAGTGATCTCTAGCCGACGCAGAGGATTCTAGACCACTAAATGTGATATAAATCATTGTAATAGATCATTAGGAAGGTGATGAAGATGAAGATAGGATACAATTTGTAAGATATTAGCTCGCATAAGGAGCATATAGGAATATTGTATGTTGAACATGCTGTATTAGGCCTATGAGCCCAATTTGTAAACCCAAATGCTACTGGTTGTTTGTAATTGAAATTTATGATAATAAGAATGTTTGAATCTGCATTTGCCTCCATATTTTGTGTTTCTTATGTTGTGTAATTCTTGTTGCATGGTCTAGACTATTCTCTTTGACAACCCTCCTTTTGTGATTGCACCAGATTGGTATTAGAGCCCCAGGTTTATTCCGTGAGAGATCGTCAAAATTTGTGGAGTCCTATTGAAGATTTATTGTGGGGTGGTAGAATGAGGATCTAACTTGTAGCTGTAGAGGACTTGTGTAAATATGGTGGGAAGAAGAAATGGTAGAGGAAATGCAGACCTAGCTATAATGGCAATGTTGAGAGGAATTGACGCTAGATTAGAAGTAGCCAAAATGGCCCAGAGGAGAGGTAGAAGAACAGGAAGAAAGGGAAAGAGAAGATCAACCTAGCCTTGATCAAGGAGAAGAAAGGTTCATAAGAGCCCTAACCAGAGTAAATACTAAACTACATTTAAATCCAGTAGATTATTGTGCTAAGTTGGATTCAGATGAATTGCTTGATTGGATAACAAAGATGGAAAAGTATTTTGATTTTGAAGGTACCACCAAAGACAAGAAGGTGAAATTTTCTTGTACAAAGTTGAAAGGACTGATGAGCCTTAAATATGCTCATAGTTTGAAACTTTTGATACTCTTACTTTTGTTATTACTAGTTGTTTAAACCTGTTGATTAAAGACTTTTCGGGTAGTATCCTGTAGCAATGAATTCCATATTCCTACAGCTTGACAACTTTATTAATTACCTTTTTAACCTCCCGCATGGCTGATGTATGCTTATGATTTTGGATAATGGAATAGGATTAACGTGTGATTAATGAATGGATGTCGTGTCACTTGTGTGTGCTTTCCTTTGCCTTTGTCATTTAGTGTAGGTTGTTGGAGGAAGCAGGAGTTGATCAAGTGCAAGGAATCTCGGCTCTATTGAAGAAGTTGTTCTAGTAATAACTCTTTGACCAAATCTTTGGGAAGAAGTTTAAACGATCCTTTGATCTAGGGAGTGTGTAATGCTATATTTTCTCTGGGTCACGTCGAGTAGATAGACTTTCATTTATGAATATCTATTCTGTGGATTCAGAATGTATTTATGATCATGACTCCCTCTGATTAGTTAGTTAGTTGTCTCTTTCATTTAAATAACTATTCCTCTTATGTGAGTGAACGAGGATGAAATAGTATGTGTTTAAATTAAGTTGAATAAGCAATAGAGTTCTGTGTTAACTTTTATTTTCAAACAAAGTAATCGATGTATCCTAGTTCTAAATATGAATAAAATTCAATGAAGCTTTGAGTCAACTTCTTGTGTAATCTAGTTGATGCTTGCTAAGGGGGCCCACTTAGTATTGTGTACCAAGTTGTTGTATTTAATTGCTCATTTCATATTGATTACTAGTTAGAATCTATTTCTATAGATTTCAATGCAAACTCAGCCTTGTGTTGTTCCTGCAGCATTGGGAATCCATCCCTATGTCTGTTCATACAGCATAAGGCCAGTTCACAGTTTGTCCTTAATAATAGCTGATATGATTTCTGTTTTAGCCAAGTTGTGTTTGAGTTAGAAAGCTTTACATTGCATTACTTTTAAGCATTTGTTTTCTATAGATGGTGACTAGAAACTAGTTCTTAGTGCACATACCGTGCTGCTCCATTTCAAGTATACGTTCCCTAGTTTGATAAAGTAAATGAACGACCATGAGAAGATGTTAGTCACTTGTTGGAATGTCCAATTCCCAGGTTTAGTTCTGCTGTGACTTTTATATCTTTTTATGGGTGTGACCATTTTTGGTGCCGTTGTCGGGGATCGAACCCGGGTCACCTGCGTGACAGGTGAGAATACTCACATGGGGAACATTTTCTTACTCAGTCTTGCCTTTTGGTCTATGTAATGCGCTAGCAACATTTCAGAGAGCAGTAATTAGTATTTTTGCTGATATATCTCATGATTGTATGGAGATTTATATGGATGACTTCACTACCTATAGGGTTACATTTGAAGAAGCACTGGTGAATTTAGAAAAAGTATTGAAAAGGTGCAGAGAGCAAAATTTGTCTTTGAATAGTGAAAAGTGTTTTATGATGATGCAAGAAGGTATTGTTCTAGGCCATCATCTCTCCAAGGATGGAATTCAGGTTGACCCTGCTAAAATTGAAGTTATTCTGAATTTACAAACTCTTGCAAAACAAAAGGATGTCAAAAGCTTCCTTGGCCATGCAGGCTATTATAGAAGGTTTATAAAAGATTTCAGCAAAATTGTCAATCCACTATATGCCTTATTAACTAAGGATTTTGCATTCGATTGGACAGAGGCCTGTGAAAAATCTTTCTTGCAACTAAAGGACTTGCTTACTAAAGCCCCTATTCTTCAAGGTCCAAAGTGGACTCTGCCTTTTCACATACATGCAAATGCTTATGATTTTGGCATAGGGGCAGTCTTAAGCCAAAAAGAAAATTCAATTAAGCATACTGTTTATTTTATCAGCAAAAACCTTCAAGGTCCTGAGCTAAAATACATTGTTACAAAAAAGGAGTTGCTAGCAGTAGTGTATGCTTTGAATAAATTTAGGCATTATGTCACAGGTTATCAAATATTTGTCCACACTGATCATGCAGCAATCAGGTATCTGATGAACAAGCCTACCATCTCTGGTAGGTTGGCAAGATGGCTCCTGTTGTTGTAAGAATTTAACATTACAATCATTGATAAACCAGGAAGAGCTAAAGTTGTGGCTGATTTTTTTATCAAGGCTTTAAATAACTGCACCTGCTGAACATGAAGTCATTGATGATAGGTTTCCTAATGAACACTTGTTTTCTATTGCTGCACACACTCCATGGTATGCAGACATTACCAATTATCTAGTAGCAAGCAGAATACCAGCTCATTTTTCTCCAAAAGAAAAGAAACTGTTAATTGCAAAAAGTTTTAACTTTTCATGGATTGCAAATTGTTTGTTTTACACTGGACCTGATCAAGTTATGAGAAGATGAGATTTATGATATCTTGCATGCTTTCCATGATGAACCATGTGGGGGACATTTTGCAGCCAAGAGAACTTCAATGAAGGTTCTTACAACAGGATACTCTTGGCCAACATTACACAAGGATGTTGTAGCTTATACAAGGAGATGTGACAGATGCCAACATATGGGAAGACCAACTAGGTTAGATGAAATGCCACTATATCCATAGGTAATAGTCACCCCCTTTGATAAATGGGGAATGGATTTTGTTGGACCAACTGATCCACCATCAAATGGTAAGTCATACAAATTATGTAACAAAGTGGATTGAAGTCAAAGTAGTGACTCATGCTCGTGATAACAAGGTTGCTAAATTTCTATATGAGCAAATTTTCACTAGATTTGGAGTTCCCAGAGAGCTTGTAATTGATCAGGGAGCTCAGTTCACATCCAATTTGATCATTGCACTAATGAATGACTATAAAATCAAACATAGGAAGTCCATCCCCTATCACCCTCAAGCCAATGGTCAGGCGAAGGTTACAAATAGGGAAATAGAGGCAATCCTAACAAAGATAGTGCGGCTCCATAGGAAATATTGGAACAGTAGACTTTCTGAAGCAGTCTGGGCCTACAGAACTGCATGGAAGACAACAACTGGGTTTACACCTTTTGAACTGCTTTATGGGAAAACAACCATGTTGCCTATTGAGTTTGAACATAAAACTTTGAGAACAACTCTCAAACTCAATATAGAAATTTCTGAAGCACAGAAGGAATGTCTCCTGCAACTGAATCCCTTGGACGAAATGAGAAAAGCTGCCCTACAACATATAGAAGCTGTCCAACAGCAAAGGAAAAAATGGCACAATCAACACATCAAAACTAAGCAATTCTCTGCTAGTGATTGGGCTCTGCTATATGATTCTAGATATCAAGAAAACCAAGGTAAGCTCACAACACGCTGGCTCGGTCCCTATGAAGTTGAGAATGTGTTTGACAATGAATCAGTATAGCTGGCCACAATTGATCCAGTCTGTTTCAAATTGCTAGTTAATGGACACTGACTGCGATGATATCATAAGCCGACATCAAAGGAAGAGTTCTTAAAAAATTTTGTTTCGACTAGTCTTCCTGCAGCAAAAAGCTTAGGCCTTTTTCCTACAGCTTCTCTTTAAGTATTGTGTTGACTGCCATAATAAAGTTTTCTTTTTTTTAAGAAAACCACTTTTCTCTGTTTCCTTTCATCTATCACATCATTCATTCATTTATCTGCCACATCATCCATATTGCCACTCTGCCTCATTCATGCATTCAACTTCCAGCTATCATTTTATGATACATTGTTGTCCTTTATGGCATGCCCAAGAACTGAATTCAAGGTACGTGAAATCTTTTCATTATAGCATAGTTTATTCTTTCTGTTTATTCATTAATTGTAATGTCTACATCAGTCGTAATTGCATGCTTTAGCCTTATCACCCTGCACATGTGAGGACACATGTCGAATGCTAAGTAGGGGGTAGGGGTATTCTAATTTCAAAATTTTCTGTGCCAAATTTACGTTTGCCAAAATAGTTATGTTCTTGTACTTTCTAAAAGTACGATTGCAAAGCCATATCCTAAGAACAAGTTAACTACTTAGTTTAAGTAGTTATTAAAACTATTTTATGCAAATGTCTAGTTGTTATTCTTGGTAAGGAAAAGGGAAGTGCAGTAAGGAAGAAGAGTCTTTTTCAAGCTTTCAGCATCAGTCTGAGTTTTTGTTTTAAGGATTTTTGATCATGGGTGGCCAACTGGTGAGGTACGAGTCTACAGCTCATGAGGCGTTGATACAGGATCCTCAGTTAATGAAAGAATTCACCAATTGTGGATGGTTAAATTATTTCTTGAGAATTGATTCTTTTAATGAAGAGGCTGCAGGCGAATTCTTAAGAACATTTTCAGAAAATAAGGCTACGGTATGGGGCTTGGCAGTGGTTGTGACAGAGGAAAGAATTGCAGAAGTTAGTGGATTACCGACAGTTGGTGAAAATTTTCCTATTGGAAGGGATGTTGTCTCTGCTAGGGTAGAGTTTACCCTACCAGCTAATGGGCCTTTGGAAATCTCAAAGCAAGGGTGCAAAAGAATGTCCCTCCCTTATCCATACTCTGAATACGCCATCTTTGTTATCAGGTATTTAACTTGTGAAGGGCACTTCTCTTACCTACATTCATATCATTTCAAATTGTTAAGTCATATGAGACATGGACTGGTAGTGAAAATTATGAATTTTTTGTTTAACCTGTTGCAAAGTAGTGCACACGAAACTGAAATGGGTAAACAAAACTCTATCACACATCATACCCTAATAAAACTTTTGACTGAGCGATCTTTAAGGGATGTTTCACCTCTTTCCTGGAATGAGTTTATTGCACGAAAAGGTCTTCAACTGCCTAAACCCCCTAGGGTACTACCTGTGCAGCCTAGAAGAAAGAAAATGAGAATTGAGTCCACAAGTACAGAAACAGAGCAAGAATCCGCTGCTCCTGCAACACCCAGTCCTGCAGCTTCTATTCCAACATCCTCTACCAGTGTGCAAACAAGGTCTGCCGCTAGGAGAGAAAAAGGAAAGACAATTGTAGGTGAGTCATCTGGGGTAGGGAAAACTCCTGAGTCAGACCCACATACTCAAAAACAAAAACTTTTTGCCTAATCCTCTCCTGCGAAGTCTTCCCCTATTTCTGTCTCTCCTGCAACAACACCTGTTAATACTCCAATTTCAATATCTTCTTCCCCTGCCGAGTCTGGATCTTCAAGACAAGCTAGGAAGAGGATTGCTAAGGAAGCATCCTTTGCTACTGCTCCTAAAAAACTACCAAAAAGGAGTTCATTAAGAAAATAGTATAAGCCTGCTACAACTTCCATTCAAACAAAAACTGTCACAATATTGGAGGACTCTGCTGAATCAGGTCATGATAACTCCCTGGATATGTCTACAAATGTTCCACAAAGTTCCTTTGCTGTTCCTAAGGTAGCACAACCCAGTAATGTTGATAAGGGGAAAATGCTGAATCTGGACGACTTGGCTTGTGCAGCTAAGAAAATTTCTGAGGAAGAACAATCTTCTTCCATGCAGCAAGAGGGCTTCATCCTATAGCAAGAGGATTTTGTCCTACAACAAGAAGAAAGTGTGCTTGAACTGCCTAAAATACCCTATGATAATCCATTGCCCACTAAAGTTTGCATAGATTTAGTTGTGTATAAAAGGACTCTATTGATTGCATACTTGGAATTTATGAGAATTAAGAGGAAGCCTGTGTCATTCCAGACTTTATGTTTTTTCCATTTCGCCAAGACTGAAGTCCAGCAAAGTTTATGGGATGAGGGAAAGAAAAATCTGCAAAGGGAAATTGAAAGGCAAAAGCAAGAAATTCAAGATATGTAGAAGAAAATGGATAAAATGATGAAAATAATTGGACAGATAATGAAGTGTAGGCCGCCACCCAAAGTATATGCAATGTGCCTCAAGGAACAGTTTCTTTGGTTCAAACTAATGAGGATCTCCAAAAATTTAGATCTCGATATTCAAACAACCAAGGAATTCTATGATGCCTATGAAGTGGCCCCTAATTGGTTGAAAAACTCCATGTGTGAACTTTATTTACATGGTTATTTAATTCCTACAGAAACTGAATGGAACCCACTCCTTTATATAGGTGATATCCATCTAAGAGCACTTATGTCTTGGGCTGCAAATGAGGTCAATTATGGGAGACAGTTGGAAACATATGATGAAGCAGAAAGAGATGAACCTATTCTTCTAAGAGCTAAGAGTTCAGACCCACGCACAGTTTTAAGAACCTAGTTTGAAGTTACTTATGGATGGAATCACACTGAGGAAAGAAGGAAAATTTTTGACATCAAACAACAAGTATACAGTAAGTTCAAAGAGCAGAAATATACATTTTGGAAACTTGCCTCTTCCAAAATTGAGACAAGGTGGGAGAGATTGACGGTTGGTCTAAGAAAGACAAATCCTCATAGCCCGTTGAACTTCACAACAACACTCAGGAGAACAAAAAGGTACATGCAATTGGGTTTGCAAAGCAGATTTGAATTATGGATGCCACTGACTTTCCAACCCCTAGTTTTAATGTGGCCGCTCTATCCCTACCAAGCCAAGGAAATCAATGAAGAAATAGAAAACCGCAGATTTGAAAGATGTTAGTTTACCCGAGGTTTTTACTTCAAGTTTGGAACTTCGTTGTAGGGTCATGTTACTCCAAAAAATTTCAGGGAAACAACAAAGAAAGTCAATGCTGGAGGACCAACATTATAATAAGTAGGGGGTAGAATGATGAGCCTTAAATATGCTCATAGTTTGAAACTTTTGATACTCTTACTTTTGTTATTAATTGTTGTTTAAACCTGTTGATTAAAGACTTTTCGGGTAGTATCATGTAGCAATGAATTCTATATTCCTGCAGCTTGACAACTTTATTAATTACCTTTTTGACCTCCCGCATGGCTGATATATGCTTATGATTTTGGATAATGGAATAGGATTAACATGTGATTAATGAATGGATGTCATGTCACTTGTGTGTGCTTTCCTTCGCTTCTGTCATTTATTGCAGGTTGTTGGAGGAAGCAGGAGCTGATCAAGTGCAAGGAATCTCGGCTCTATTGAAGAATTTGTTCCAGTAATAATTCTTTGACCGAATCTTTGGGAAGAAGTTTAAACAATCCTTTGATCTAGGGAGTGTGTAATGCTATATTTTCTCTAGGTCGCGTCAAGCAGATAGACTTTCATTTATGAATATCCGTTCCACGGATTCAAAATGTATTTATAATCACGACTCCCTCTAATTAGTTAGTTAGTTGTCTCTTTCATTTAAATAACCATTCCTCCTGCGCGAGTGAATGAGGATGAAACAGTATGTGTTTCAATTAAGTTGAATAAGCAATAGAGTTCTGTGTTAACTTTTATTTTCAAACAAAGTAATCGATGTATCCTAGTTCTAAGTATGAATAAAATTCAATGAAGCTTTGAGTCAACTTCTTGTGTAATCTAGTTGATGCTTGCTAAGGGGGCCCACTTAGTATTGTGTACCAAGTTGTTGTATTTAATTGCTCCTTTCATATTGATTACTAGTTAGAATCTATTTCTATAGATTTCAACACAAACTCAGCCTTGTGTTGTTCCTGCAGCATTGGGAATCCATCCCTGTGTCTGTTCCTATAGCATAAGGCCAGTTCACAGTTTGTCCTTTAATAATAGCTGCTATGATTTCTGTTTTAGCAGAGTTGTGTTTGAGTTAGAAAGCTTTACGTTGCATTACTTTTAAGCATATGTTTTCTATAGATGGTGACTGGAAACTAGTTCTTAGTGCACATACCGTGCTGCTCCATTTCAAGTATACGTTCCCTAGTTTGTTAAAGTAAATGAACGACCATGAGAAGATGTTAGTCACCTGTTGGAATGTCTAATTCCCAGGTTTAGTTCTGCTGTGACTTTTATATCCTTTTATGGGCGTGACCAAGGACATGCATACCTTTGGTGTGAACATTTGTAGAAAGATGGGAAAAGAAGAAGAAATGAGAAGATAAAATCATGGGATCGGATGGTGAATAAGTTAAAGGCAAAGTTTATTCCTACAGATTATCAAACTAGTTTGTTTCAGAGGTTACAAAATTTGAAGCAGAAGGAGTTAAGTGTGATAGAGTATATTGAGGAGTTCTACAAGTTGAATATAAGATCTAGACATTCAAAGGATGAGGTCAGGCAAGTAGCTACATATGTGAATGGCTTGAAGCTGTCTACACTATTTGAAATAGTTGAATAGTGGGAAGAGCTTAAGTAAATTGTGAAAACATAACATCACTGAACCCAACCACATCCTACTTGATATGAATATTGCTTACTTAAAAGTATACCAAAAAATCAAATTAAATCAGCACCCATGTTTTCACCACACAAAAAAAGCTCAAATTTTTTGAAATGCCTCTAGACCAAATGAGCAATTCAATAAGTATTTCCCATGACCAAAATCTTATCACATCTCTTCTCTACAAGAATCCTCACTTTTCTCCCTTTACATACCACATTTTGCACTCCCATTGTCTTTCTCCACAATGGCAGCTGCATTTTTCTCCTTAAAAGCATCTCATCTAGATCAACCTCATTTTTCTCTATGAGGAACATTGCATTCATGTTACATTTATCATCCTTCCCTAAAATCATAGGTTCTGCATTCCCATTATCCTCCTTGTCATCATCATTAGCTGCGATTTTCCTTCATTTGAAATTTCACAATCAGCACTCCCTTGTTCATTCTTATTACTTAAAACCCCTAATTCTGCATCCACATCAACCTTTACTTTGTTGACATCTTAGGTGAAGATGATGAAAACATGCATAATTTCATACAAAATTGCCTTGACAACCTTGAGAACAATGCATCATTTTACCCCTAATGAATGTCCTTGTGAAGTTGAAATCTTAGGTGAAGATGATGAAAGCATGTATAATTTCATACATAATTGCCTTGACAACCTTGAGAACAATGCATCATCTTACCCCTCCATGCGACAACCAACACCTTCTATTATTCCACCATTAGAGATGTTTGGTTGTCTACATCCTAAGATTGAATCACAAACCGAGCCTAAACTTCAAACCATGAGTGAACCTAGTCTCTCTAACCAAGCGCATACTCACCCATCCTACGTTAATAAAGTCACCAACACACCCATCAACCTAGAAGAGACTTATGGCCAAGGCTTTAAGATATTAGCTAAACAAGTATGCGACACAACAAATTAGCATGAGATTCATAATTTGTTAGAGCAAATCCCAATTGAAGATATTAAAGGACTAGGATATCAAGATCCTCCTCCCTCCACATCTTCCAAGGAAACAAGTGTGTCCTCCATCATAATGAAAAAATCCCTCACAAGGATGATAGGATCATTTTAGGTCCTCCTCTGAATCCACCTCAACAAGCTCCTCAAACAAGTAAGAAATCTAGACCTTATAAAGTCAAAGAATTGCCATTCCTACATACTCAAACAGAAATTGAATGATAAATGTAACAACTTTTCAATCTACGATGGATTAAATTGCTACCTATCAATAGAAGCAAAAAAGGTAAGAGTACAAACATGAATTATTGTGCATATCATAGAACTCTTGGGAATCTTACTAATGAGTGTTGTGCATTAAAGATGATATAGAGTGATTTTAATCCTCTTGACAATTCTTATGACAACATAATTGGATAACAATTACATGAACTTTGCTCCTTGTCATGTGATAGTTGTAGGATCATAGTATACTCACTATTACATGTTTTACATTCATTGAAAATCATTTTCTATATTGCAATGAGCTCATTCTACCATTTATCTTGGCTCATCCTTGTCCTGCACTTAGTCGGGGCAAGGAGTTAGATAGTCTTGTACAAGTTTGGCACTTGATGTTGTCCCTTTGGCTAGTTACCTGCCTTCTGCATATACTGAACAAGATTGGGATGTGGATGACCTACTATAGGTTGAATTGCATTTTCCTTACTAGTATTTTCTTTGTTTTCTTTTCATGTTCTTTGTGTGATTGCAATGTGCGTAATGTGATCCCTCATATTGTTTTGTTTGATGTGTCTTTATGTTCGTTCCTCTATTTGTATCTACATTCTTCTATATGTCGTAAACCTTTACTTTTCTTTTGTCTTGTGCTTTCCTTTCGAGGATGACACAAGGCATCGAGACTATTAAAATATTAAATGTAATATTAATGGTCATCTTAGCTTTAGTTAGTTTTTACTAACTTTAGTTACGCTTTAGTTGTTTTTAGTATCTTTCTGTTTTCCGCTTTAGTTAGCTTCTATTAACGATGGTTTCTTTTTAGAAACATTGTTGTGTAATTTTCTATATAAGGAGCTTTCATCTCCTTTTGTAATTATGCAATTATGAATATCAATTATCTTTTCATGGTATCAGAGCTTAGGCTCGAACCTGATTAGTTTTAGAAATTTCTTAGATGTGTTTTTTTAAATCGATTTTAAAAAAAAAAAATCGAAGAAAATTTTAAAGAAATTTTTAAGATTTTATTTGTAAACTGATTTTTTTTTAATTTGAAGGGCTTTACGGTCCTCTAGTTTTTGGCGGTTTTCTGCAAGGTTACATGCTATTTTTTTGATGGGTTTTGAAGTTTTTTTGGAGATTTTATGATTCTAGTCTATTGTTTGGCACAAACCTATCTTCTCTGGTTGTGCAGATCTGCATTATTTCTGGGTGTTGTTTGTTGAAGATCGTGTTGTGACAGGTTTTGGTTCGTGGTTTTTGGGAATTTTCTTTTCTTGGCTGTGTTTACCTAAAAATTGTGGAGTTTTTCTCCAAATTTTTGGAAGATTTCTTGGTTGATGATTGAAGTTTGTGCTTGTGCCAGTTTTTCAAAGGGTATTTGTAGATATACTGGGCATCTTCATCAGTGTTTCCAGGTGATTTTGCAAAAATCCGTGTTCTCATGGCAGCCCAAAGGGTTGTTTTTTGAGCCAAGTTTGACATAATTTTTCTAGGAAAAATAAAAAATTCTGCAAAGAGTTTTTTTAATTTTTTTCTAAAAAAATTTGCTAAAAAGTTTTTTGACAATTTTTTCCTATCTAAAAAATCGTGGGTTGCTACTAGGGTTTGCAGACCAGTTTTTTGGGCGATTTTTTTCTCAAAAAAAAACTGTGAACCTAAAGATTCTAAAGAGTTTTTGAAAATTATGTCTATAAAAATTTTGCGGTTCGAAAGCTTTTTGAGGATTTTTTCTTAAAAAATATTACTTATAAGAGTTTCAAAGGTTTTTCTAAAAAATCTTACTATTTTTGAGCCTCTTTTTAAGATGATTTTTGAAAAATAGTGAGAGTTGTGCCAGCTAATCACAACTTTACCTCATTTTTTGAGCTTTTCAAAAATGAAAGGGATGGATTCTTTGTCTAATGTCATGTTGGAAAGTACATAGAGGTTCAATGGGAAAAGTTACTACCTGGAAGCAGTGGAAGCTCCCAGTTTTTGAGTGTCGGTCTCTTGATTTGATTGTTCTGCAAGAAAGGATCTATAATCGCAAGGCAGTTATCCTTCTCTAGTTATCAGTCACTAATGATATGTTGCCAGAAGATTATGGGTAGACTTAATTTATGTTTGTACAATGACCATTAAGCAAGGGTATTAAAATATTAAATGTAAATTAATGGTCATCTTAGTTTTAGTTAGTTTTTACTAACTTTAGTTACGCTTTAGTTGTTTTTAGTATCTTTCTATTTTTTGAAATAGTTAGCTTCTATTAACAATGGTTTCTTTTTAGAAACATTGTCTTGTAATTTTCTATATAAGGAGCTTTCATCTCCTTTTGTAAGTATGCAATTATGAATATCAATTATCTTTTCAAAGAAATTTAGGTCTCTTCCATGTTGACCCAAAATATTTTCTTTGTTATCACTCTCTATGTGTCATTCTTCAAGTTCCATGGGTTATTTAGGGAATGATGATGTTTTCCAAACTCTATAATATCTTTGTAGCAAAGACATACACTGACCCCAAATCAATGGATCTCTTATGTGTTTGGGATTTCATTTTGGGGGTAACCCCTTTTGTGTCTTGTTTAGCATTTATCATTTGCTACTTTAAAGTAATTGCTCACAACATGGTGTTTAGCAATTTCTTTAAGTGGGGGCATACATTGGCATTATCATTTTGAATTTTTTTTAATATATCTTATGTTTCATAGTGCGGTCTTCTTACTTCACATGGTGTGTCTTCTTGGTGGTTTCATTGGGTTTGATGTCCTCCAAGAGGGAAACCTTTCTTGGCATATAACATTTCTCTTAGTGGTGATGCTATGCATTGCATTCCCTAAGTTTTGAATCTTTTATCCTAGACTTGTCCTCTCTTTGAGACATTACGCACGATGTTCCCTAAGAGGAGACCTTACATGAATTAAGCAAAACCCCTTTGAACATGTCTTATTTGCATTTTGTTAAAAAGTGTTTAGCATAACATAGCTTGATAACCTTGTGAAACTCCTAAGTTATAACCCTTTTTCATAGCCACCAAGCATAACACACCTTGCTTGCCTATGGGGCCTTGTTTGTTCATAAGTGTCTAGCATAACACAGCTTGCTAAGCCTTATGAAACTCAAAGTTCATATTGTGTGGTGCCTTATTAAAGTTATTGGAGGTATAACTTTGGTATGGTTAAGGGAGCCTAATAAGATTCTTATTTTCCACTCCTAGGGGCTCACCTAGTGGACAACGAATTTCACTACCCCATGTGAGTGTGCATTGTTGCTTGCATAGTGGACAGCAAGTTTCACTTGTAAATGTTTTTTGGACAAACAGCTAAGGCTTGATCCACATTGAGTTGGACAAATAGTCGAGGCTTGATCCACCTCTTTTCTTTTTCTTTCTTTCTTTGAGTCTTTGGCATTGTATGATTGAATACCTTGTCATTGTTGCATATATATGTTTAACATAGGCATGTGTCTCCTAGTGCATTTGTTGGTTTTTCCAAGAGATCTTAGATCTTGGGGGCTTGATCATCCTCCTTGACCTTTGTCGTCTTATCCTTCCAATGATTGTACAATTAGAACTATCTTGATTGTCTACTTTAGTGTGAGTTTAATGCAAGGTCATCCTCTCACTAAAGTGGGGGCTAAATGTAGTGTAGAAAAATGTATCCCTTTACATTTTCACACTTTCTTTGGACCCTCTTAGTGAAATTGGGCTTAATAATGCCTTAATTTGGTTTTGAAAAATGTATCCCTTTACATTTTCACATTTGTTTGGGTCCTCTTAATTAAAATGAGCTTAATTATGCCTTAATAAGCCCTATTTTACATTTGCAAGCCTAATTAATTAAATTTTCCAAAGGGAAAACCCGACAATAATTAATGCTAAGACATAACACTTTACCTTGAGCAATGTGTGTTCCAAGAATAGGGGCTTGGGACCCATTCGCTCATGGGAAAATGGGTCCTCCCTAGGCCTTTGAACCTAAATTTAAAATATGATCTTGGTAGTATTTTAAGGTCCCCAAATCCATATTTCAATGTTGGCTTGTGATATTTGAATTTCGGGAAATTAAGGATACATACCTATAAATACAAGGTCTTTTTATCAAATCAAGTGTAAGGTTTTCAAGAAGCAACCTAGAATTTTTATGCAAGCATTCCTAGAGAAAAGTTGATGATCAAGAACATTCAAGAGCAGATTTATCAAAGATTTATTGCAACATTCAAGATCCAATCATAATGTTAAAGTCTTCTTGCATCATGCATGTTATTAGAGCTAACATTGTGATGTAGGTTTCAAGATCAAGTTCAAGCATTCAAAGCATTATTTCACGCATCAAGATCCACATCCATTGAAGCCACTTCCTGCAAGTTGTAGACCTTCTAAATTCTACATTCAAAGATCCATCCAAGGGTTTCTTGAGTGGTAACATAGCATTGTTCATTCAACATTCCTTCTTTCATTATTCATTTCAAGGTTTGATTACCAAAACGGGGTTTGACCAAGGCAAACCCCCATTCACCAAAAACAAACATTTTTTTCCCTCTTGTGTTTGTGTTGCAGATTTAGATTGAAGAATAATTGAAGATCTCTTGAAGTGCAAGATTGGAAAAGTTGTCGAAGTTGTCAAATCAAGGAATCTAACCTATAGATCTGATTTCTGACTTTCCAACAATGAAAACTAGACAAATCAAAAGCTAAAAATTAGTATTAGAGGCTCTCAAAAGTTAATAGAAAATCCTGACAAAAGACCCATTCGCCCATGGGAAAATGAGTCCCATAAAACCTCCTGAAAGTGAGTTTTGGTGATTGGTAAACATCATTTTTTTGCTTCTGCTAATATTGAGCTTTATATTGTTGTTTAAAGTTTGAGTTGGCATAATTGGGTTGATTTTCTATTTTCAGGAATTGCTCCTTTGCTTCAAAGGCCACACAAATTAGGGAGCAATGGGTCAAAATTCAAATGGTCGAATAGAGAAATAAAGGAATGGATCCTTCCTATAAAGGAGCATATATAGACATCCAAGATCCAATCCTAAGGATAATGATGATGCTAGATGATATAGCTAATCTACTAGAAAATGTGCCATTAAAAATTCCACAAAGGGATGAACCTAGTCCATCTTCAACTCATATAACAAAACAAAAACTACCAAAGGTTGTTACATCTCTACAACAAGTGGTTCCTCCTACTAAATCTTTGGTTGACTATCGAATTCACCCTAATGAGTTCCCAGAAGATTCAAATTTTCTTAGGTAATGCACCCTCCTAGAAGAGTTATTGTAAAAAGAGCATCCACGAATAGGATGCTAATCAATTTTGATACAAGTGATCAATTGGTGGATGATGTAAGAGCACTTGCATGCTCTCAATTTATGGAGGATGACAAATTTATCACCACAAGGGAATTTAGGGAATTTATCCTATAAAGCAAAGGTGAGGAATTGCACCAGACTTTGGATAATCGAAGTCTCACTGAGGATAAAAGGAATGAGGTCATTACTCAACTTTGGGAAAGGGTAAATAAGGAAATGGAAAATATGACACCTGAGAAAGGAGGAGAGCTTGTAAAAAGGGCGGTTGCTTGCTATTACCGGATTGGGATATATCATATGCAATTGCATTTGATACAATCAAAAGATAAGATGCAAACAACCCAATGCTAACATTAGAAGAACAAGCAAATGCCTTATATTTTGGCTTGGGTTTCAACCCAAGGCATGAAACCCTAGCCATTTGGTTAACCTTCCTTGAGACCAACAAACCAAAATTCATCGATGACACAAATGAATTGATTGGAAACTTGATTGTCACTACTAGAAAAACTAACACTAGTGCCTTGCAAGCTGCCACACTGATAGTTAATTCAGCTATGTTCACTAAAGCTAGGTCAACAAATTGGAAGTTGATTTAGCAAAAGTTAATAAGGAAAATATGAAGTTGCAGGAGCAATTGAATTTTGTGTCTAGATTACTACCACCTCCTTAGTCAAAAGTAAGTGAGAAGGAAGATCAAGAAAAGGTAGCATTAAATGTTGAGATCAGGAAAATAAAAAGAGAGCTCCATAAGGAGTTAGAAATGAAGACAAAGAGAGATCAGTAGGTAAAGATCTCTAAGATGATTGACAACCCTTTTGGTCATAGGTTGTCATGCATTTTGAGCCTTCTTAAGGTGACATGGAATGGATATAAAGAAGTCAGAACAGCCTATATTACTCATATTGTCTTAAAGAATAAGTTACAAAGTATTATTGATACTTGGTGTCCTAGGAAACATAGGATTAAAAAAGATTTTTTCAGTAATAAGTTTTGATTTGTATGCCCCAAAGGAATTAGAGGTTATTTCTGATGTTTTAGAATACATTGAAGATAATATGATCATACACCAAAGTTTCCAATTAGGCATGGAAAAGTTTCTTGAAGACTTTGATGACCTCAAATATAGTTTCATACCTAACATAATGAATGAGGTTGAGATAAAGGAATATAAAGTATGGAGGACTAAGTTTAGCAATATATTACCTCATGTCATTAACCCTATCATTGAAGATGTAGTTTTAAATACTAACAAGATGAGTACTGCTATAGATAAGTTGATAAAATTAGAAATGGGATTAAAAAGGTTTGCTAAAGATGTTAAGAAATGGATTGAAGGTGGGTATGCAAATCATTTGCTCCAGCAGTTTTGGCACATCCTTGGCCATCAGAAGAGCTTTATGCTTCGAGGGTGGAAAATTAAAATTAATAAAGTGCACAAGCCTTCCCCATTTTGTTTCATCATGGGTATCAAAGAGTATCTTTTTCTGTAGTTTCTAACCCTTTTATCCTCTACCAAAACATCTTTTATCTCTTGCTAGTTGATTGTACTCTTATTTTGTCTAATCCTAAAAGGACAAGATTGTCAAATGAGAATGTGACATCTGTCCATGGCCCGAAGCTTGTTGCTCCCTTGTTTCTATAAAAGGGATTTCATAGCCATTTCACAAGGATCTTAGAATTTTTTAAGCAAAGTGTCTATATTTTTGGTCTGTATCAAGTTTGGTCTAGGATTTTGTAGGAAGAAATGTCAATGTAATTGCTAATTTTGTTTAACTGTACTAGCTCTATACATGAATATATTTTGACAATTTCACAATTAATTGTCTCCTCATTTGTATACTTCTTTATCATTTATGAATACAAATTGATCACGGTTCACTTCTATTCACCTTTGCAAGTTTTTTGCAATTGAATGTTTCTTTTATAGCTTCTATTCAAGTAATGGATTAAATTGTTGTATAAAGACTATTCAGGGTTTTGAATGTATGTAGGGATTATTAAGAAGAATTGATTGTAAATTCTAAGAATATCAGTGTAAGGCATTGATATTGAGCTTTCATAGAATTAGGTTAAATACTGTTATTCAGAGTTTTAATTGCATTTTCTCGGACTCTGTTGCCTAGGTTTAAGGCACTAGTCTAGATGTATAGTCTGGTTATTTTTCCATGATCGCCAAATTTGACAATCAAATTTCTCTTTCAGTTGATATTTATTCCATAACATTATTCCCATGTTCTGAGAGTCATAATGCATAAAACTACACGAATCTAGCCTATCAAGTGTGTTTCATCTGTAATTCTTGGTCACATAAAGAGATCATATCTGTTTAAAGCAACATCTTGCATGAATTGTATGAAATCCCATTAGGTATTGCATAGGACCACCCTCCTAGATTTTGCACAGCCTAAAGTGTAGAGAAAATTGTTAAAAATTTCCCCTATTCGTTGGCCAACCCCCTAAAACATTTGAGCATAAGAATTGGCTACTTCTTTAGATAGTTTCAAGAATGAGTTGAATTACTCAAAAACTAACCAACAAATTGGCGACTCTGCTGGGGAGATTGCTAGAAAAGATTTGTCTAGTCTAGTGAATTATTTTATTGAATAGAGTCTAAAGTATATTTGTGTGAATTGCCTTCTATTGTTTAAATCTCAGTAACTACATTTGTGTTCACAATATTTTCTAAGAGATATATCTTAATTCCCCTAGTGGATGGCGACTCTGAAAGTCTCCTTAACAGGTGTGTAAGAAGAAAGTTTATCAAGAAGAATGGGCAGAAGAAGATCTCTATTTAGGGATAATCCTACAAAGAAGCTTGAAACAGAGCTACTAGCTAAAAGGTAGACATGGAAGGATAAGGATGCAAGTTAGCTCCTCCTTTTGGTAATCATTTTGTCTATGCAATTAGTGATGATAGTTCTAAAAATTCACCTGAAGACCCTAAAATGAATGAGGAAAGTACATTGACGACACCCTTATCAGATACTGGCCTTATTAGACTTGAAATGATGGCCGAACAAATAAGAAAAATAGAACAAATCTAGAGGGATTATGATATTAGACATGGTATCCATAATCAAAGTTTATCAAGTTTATCCATAGACATGATATTAGAGGGATTATGATATTAGACATGGTATCAATGATCACCAAATTTGAAAATCAAATTTCCCTTTTAGTTGATATTTATTCCATAACATTATTCCCATGTTCTCAGATTCAGAATGCATAAAACTCCATGAATCTATCCTATCAAGTGTGTTTCATTTGTAATTGTTGGTCACATAAAGAGATCATATCTATTTAAAGCAATATCTTGCATGAATTGTACGAAATCCCATTAGGTATTGCAGAGGACCACCCTCCTAGATTTTGCAAAGCCTAAAGTGTAGAGGAGAAAATTGTTAAACATTTCTCCTATTCGTTGGCCAACCCCCTAAAACATTTGAGCATAAGAATTGGCTACTTCTTTAGATAGTTTCAAGAATGAGTTTAGTTACTCAAAAACTAACCAACAAATTGGTGACCCTACTGGGGAGATTGCTAGAAAAGATTTATCTAGTCTAGTGAATTATCTTATTGAATAGAGTCTGAAGTATATTTGTGTGAATTGCCTTATGTTGTTTAAATCTCAGTAACTACATTTGTGTTCACAATATTTTCTAAGAGATATATCTTAATTCCCCTAGTGGGTGGCGACTCTGAAAATCTCCTTAATAGTGTGTGTAAGAAGAAAGTTTATCAAGAAGAATGGGCAAAAGAAGATCTCTATTTAGGGATAATCCTATAAAGAAGCTTGAAATAGAGCCACTAGCTAAAAGCAGACATGGAAGGATAAGGATTCAAGTCAGCTCCTTCTTTTGGTAATCATTTTGTCTATGCAAGTAGTGATGATAGTTCTGACAATTCACTTGAAGTCCCTAAAATGAGTGAGGAAAGTACATTGACAACACCCTTATTAGATACTGGCCTTACTAGACTTGAAATGATGGTCAAACAAATATGAAAAAGAGAACAAATCTAGAGGGATTATGATATTAGACTTGGTATCCATAATCAAACTATTGATCCTAATGTGCCTAATGTTTATTTTACAGCTTCTATTCAAGTAATGGATTAAATTGTTGTACAAGGAATATTGAGGTTTTTCAATACATATAGGGATTATTAAGAAGAATTGATTATTAATTCTAAGAATGTCAGTGTAAGGCATTGATATTGAGCTTTCACAAAATTAGGTTAAAGACTATTATTCAAAGTTTTAATTGCATTTTCTCGAACTCTATTGCTTAGGTTTAAGGCACCAATTTGGATGTATAGTCTAGTTATTTTTCCATGATCACCAAATTTGAAAATCAATTTTCCCTTTTTTTTAATATTTATTCCATAACATTATTCCCATGTTCTCAAATTTAGAATGCATAAAACTCTAAGAATGTAGCCTATCAAGTGTGTTTCATCTCTAATTCTTGGTGACATAAAGAGAGCATATATGTTTCAAGCAATATCTTGCCTGAATTATATGAAATCCCAATAGGTATTGCATAGGACCACTCTCCTAGGTTTTGCAAATCCTAAAGTGCAAAAGAGAAAATTGTTAAACATTTCTCCTATTCATTGGCCAACCTCCCGAAACATTTGACCATAAGAATTGGCTACTTTTTTAGATAGTTTCAAGAATTAGTTAGAATTACTCAAAAACTAACCAACAAATTGGCAACTTTGCTAGGGAGATTCCTAGAAAAGATTTGTCTAGTCTAGTGAATTAGCTTATTGAATAGAGTCTGAAGTATATTTGTGTGAATTTCCTTATGTTTAAATCTCAACAACTATATTTGTGTTCATAATATTTTTTGAGAGATATATCTTAATTCCCCTAGTGGGTGGCAACTCTAAAAGTCTCCTTGCTGGTGCAAGTGTAAGAAGAAAGCTTATCAAGAAGAATGGACGAAAGATCTCTATTTAGGGATAATCCTACAAAGAAGCTTGAAACAAAGCTACTAGCTAAAAGGCAGAGATGGAAGGCTAAGGATGCAAGTAAGTCAGCTCCTTTTGGAAATCATTTTGTCTATGCAAGTAGTGATGATAGTTTTGACAAATCACTTGAAGTCCCTGAAATGAATGAGGAAAGTACATTGACAACACCCTTGTTAGGTACTGGCCTTACTAGACTTGAGATGATGGCCGAACAAATAAGGAAAAGAGAACAAATCTAGAGGAATTATGATATTAGTGATCCTAATGTGTCTAATGTTTCTTTTATAGCTTCTATTAAGTAATGGATTAAATTATTGTATATGGAATATTGAGTGTTTTGAATGTATACAGGGATTATTAAGAAGAATTAATTGTAAATTCTAAGAATATCAGTGTAAGGAATTGATATTGATCTTTCACAAAATTAGGTTAAAGACTATTACTCAAAGTTTTAATTGCATTTCTCGAACTCTATTGCTTAGGTTTAAGGCACTAGTCTGGATGGATAGTCTAGTTATTTTTCCATGATCACCAAATTTGAAAATCAAATTTCCCTTTTTTTTAATATTTATTCCACTAACGTTATCCCCATGTCCTCAAATTTAGAATGCATAAAAATCCAAGAATCTATCCTATCAAGTGTGTTTCATCTGTAATTCTTGGTCACATAAAGAGAGCATATCTATTTAAAGCAATTTCTTGCATTAATAGTATGAAATCATATTAGGTATTGCATAGGACCACCCTCCTAGGTTTTGCAAAGCCTAAAGTGTAGAGGAGAAAATTGTTAAACATTTCTCCTATTCATTGGCCAAACCCCTGAAACATTTGAGCATAAGAATTGTATACTTCTTTAGATAGTTTCAAGAATCAGTTGGAATTACTCAAAAACTAACCAACAGATTAGTAACTCTGCTAGGGAGATTGCTAGAAAAGATTTGTCTAGTCTAGTGAATTATCTTATTGAATAGTCTCTGAAGTATATTTGTGTGAATTGCCTTCTGTTGTTTAAATATCACTAACTATATTTGTGTTCACAATATTTTCTGAGAGATATATCTTAATTCCCCTAATGGGTGGTGACTCTAAAAGTCTCCTTATCGGTGCAAGTGTAAGAAGAAAGTTTATCGAGAAAAATGGATGGAAGAAAATCTCTATTTAGGGATAATCCTACAAAGAAGCTCGAAACAAAGCTACTAGCTAAAAGACGAGCATGGAAGGCTAAGGATGCAAGTAAGTCAGCTCCTTTTGGTAATCATTTTGTCTATACAAGTAGCGATGATAGTTCTAACAATCCACCTGAAATCCTTGAAATGAATGAGGAAAGTACATTGAGAACACCCTTGTTAGGTACTAGCCTTACTAGACTTGAGATGATGGTCAAACAAATAAGGAAAATAGAACAAATCCAGAGGAATTATGATATTAGAGATGGTATCCATAATCAAACTATTGATCCTAATGTGCATATGCCAAATTCTTAGACATAAAATATATTTCCAAGCCCTCCTATTTAAGAGAAAACTCAATTTTCTTATGAAATCTTGCCATATCTAGTATGGCTACAAGTACATCCTATTTTGTTCCACAAAACTGAAGATCTAGAAATATACTCTAGATTGAAGAAGAACTATTGAAAGAGGTAAATGATCTCCAATTTGAATTAAGTGAGTTGGAAGAAATGAAGATTAGGGATGATATGAAGAAAAGAATAGAAAATATGAAGGATTTTTAACATTTTGCTGATACCTTTGCATCAACACTATCAAATCCCATCAGAAGTAGTAATCTTTTGAATGTCCCTTTCAATAACTCTCTTGTAAACACTCAAAGAAATCCTTTGGTGATTAGTACATTGCCAACTAGTACATATTCACTTGTCCCATCATAGGATATGTCAAATATTGACGTTGCAAGAAGTGTTTCTCAAAGAATTTCTCAGCCTCTTGTGTCCCAACCAAATAATGCCCATGCAATCTAGGCATCCATGAATTATGTTTTCTCATCAAACCCTCACATAAATCCTACACAAAATTCTCAATTCTGGTATAATACTCAGCAGTAAAATATTGCTCAAATGTCTTATGACCAATTAAATGCCCAAGTAAATCAAAACATACCTCAACGTAACCCACAACCTCAAGTAAGTCTTCCACAAAAAAATATAGGAAGTTATGGGCAATATGGGGAACTACCAACAGTACAACCCAAATGGAGGTGCTCAAATGGGTGGAAAAACTGCAAATCTAACAAGTGGTCAAAATGTTGTAAACCAACAAAATTCCCAAGTGAATCCCACTATAGGGAATTTCCCTACAAGAAGGCCATTGCTACTAGAGAGGTATAAGCAGCTGGATTTCACTGATATCCCAAGATATCCTAACCCCATTTCTAATGACATCAGAAATTTATTGATTAAGTTTTCAAGAAATAATGCGCTATTAGGTGAAGATCATTGAAGGGCTTTCTTGAACTTAATTGATGATTTTGAAATTGAGGATGAAGATGTTGTCATGAAGCTATTCATGCAATCACTGACTAAGGATGCCATGGATTGGTACAGAGGTTTTCCTGATACGAGTATTGGGTCATGGGATGAGTTTAAAAGAATATTCAAAGACCAATATGTAGATAAAACTAACACTAGATTCATTATCAACGAGTTTACAAGCATTGCTAAAGGCCATAATGACTTCGTGTCTAATTTCAATACTAGGTTTGTCAAAGTAATGAACAAAATTCCACCATAAATGAGACCTAGTGAACCCATGTGAGTGTTGATTTATTGTAATGCATATGATCCGAAGATGGGTTATAATCTGAGAAAGAGAGTAATTAATACTGACCAAGGCAAGACACGGAGTATTTTCATCAAGGAAAGCAAAAATGAAGTAAAGGATCAACATCTCGGTAAACCAAGGGAGGAGCTTGAAGCTAAAAATAGTGATGGAGCATGCAAAGGAAAGGGTATTGAAAAGCCTACAAATTATGTTGTTTCTCCTCTCATAAAGGCAAAATACTAGAAAATGAAGGCTAAGCAAGAAAAGAAAGATACTAGGTGTACTCAGGAAGATCAATCACATGGTAAAGAAGAAAAGATTAGTGATCAAATTACAACTGTTTGTGACATTCCAAGATATGTTGTTGACATGGCCCAAGTATTGTCACAAATTAAAGTATTTGTTCCTCTTTTCGAAATGATGAGAATAGTGGAACACAAAGAAAAGGTAGTTGCCCTTATTAGTGGAGCAGCTTCAGCTTCTGATGATAAGAAAAGTATGATTACCCCACCTAAAAAGGGTAAAGAAAAATAAAAGGAGGTTGGACCTAAAAGTGTTAATGAAATACCAGAAGTGTTTTTGGGCACAACTCTCACCACTTTCCCAAATCAAGTTGACCTGTTTTATGTAACTCTGCAAATAAATAATAAATAGGTTAAGAATAGCATGATTGACTCAGGGGCATCCACCAATGTTATGCCTCTAGCCATTATGAAAGAATTGGGACTACAAGTAAAGCATTTTCCAAATGCTTCATAATGGATTCTAGGGAAGTTCTAGTTATTGGAATAATGAAAGATGTACATTTCAAGTTGGTTGCACTTCCTGAAAAGAACTTTGTAATGAATGTAGTTGTTGTTGACATTCCACCCAAGTATGGAATGCTTTTATCAAGAAAGTGGTCAACAACAATTGGAGGAAGCGTGCAATTGGATCTCTCTTATGCCATAATCCCTATTAATGGCAAGGACGTTAAATTGAACAAAGAAAAGAGATCCCCCAATCTTATTAAAGACTTGCAGTTACCTAAGTATGTATATTTTGTTGATATTGACATAGAGAATTTTAGAACTATAGATTCTCCATCTGAAGAAAATAAAATTGTACCAATAACTCAAGATTGAGGAATATGCTCAAGAAGATGAATTATGGTTGATGCATTTTGATGGAGCATATTCAAAAGAAGGATCAAGTGCTAGGGTGATCCTTATATCACCTAAAGGTAAGTCCTATAAATATTCATTTTCTCTCAAATTTGAATGTACAAATAATGTTGCACAATATGAGGCTTTATTGTTAAGAATTAATATGGCCATCAAACATAAAATTAGAAAGCTTAGGGTTATAGGGGATTCTAAGCTAGTAGTATCCCAAGTTAGGGCAAAATATGTCCAACAATAAAAGACTGAAGCAATAAAAATCTGCTGTTTGGGATACCACAAATTTTTTTGATGCATTTTCTATAGATTGGGTGGAAAGAGCCAAAAATGCAATGGAAAACCTCCTTGCAAATATTTCCTTGAGACCAGATGATATTACTTTGCTGGAATATCCAAATTTGAGGTCCAATTGAGGCCATCCATCTGAGATAATATCCATAACTAGCAAGTATTTACTAATGACCAAAGATTTATTGAAAATTTTGCATTGTATAGATGAATACTATAGCCAGGAAATTGACTTCTAGAGTTTTGTGAAGAAAATTGATGGAAAGGATACTATCTTCCGGAATGAAGTGATTCAACTTAAAACTAATAAAATTCCCAAGGGGTTGGTAGCCTTGGAAAGAGTTTTTGACAATTCTGATAAATGTAATGTTAGACCAGCTCCTACACATGAACAAGACTTGGAGGAAGTAAATTTGGGAACTGAGTGTGCACCAAAGGTGGTCTACATTGGTAAGAAACTCAACCCAAAGATTAGAACAATCCTTATTTCCTTACTCGAGAAGTATAAGCATGTCTTTACTCGGTCATATGACGACCTCTAGGCTTACTGAGAAGATTTGTTTCAACATGAGATCCCTCTTAGGCCAGATGCTAAGCCATTTATGGGTCTTTTCTTTTGCCTAAACAACTTAGAAACAATATTTATGGGTCTTTTCTTTTGCCTAAATGGCTTAGCATCTGAGCCATATTGTTTCTAAGGAAGGCATTAGAATTGATCCAAAGCGAGTTGCAACAATAGAGAAGATCCCCCAACCCAAGGCTATAAAAGGTAGTCAATCCTTTTTTGGGCAAGTAAATTTTGTGAGAAGATTTGTAACAAAATTTGCTGATGAAATAACAAGGTCTATTTCAAAGATGCTAAAGGAGAATCAATATCATGGAATCAAGAACCAACTAAGGCATTTCAAAGCATAAAAGAGGCAATCAAAAGGGCTCCTATCTTGAAATCTCCATATTTCTCAAAGCCTTTCCAACTCTTCTCTTTTGCCTCATTCCACATTATTGTTGTCATCTTATTGCAAAAAAATGGTGAAGGATTTGAGAAACCAATTTCTTTCTTCAATAAATCATTGCAGGTTGTTGAGTTAAAGTATGACATGGTAAAAAAAAAAATCCTATGCATTGGTTAAGCAATCAAGAACTTCAGGGTATATCTAATAGGGGCTACAATTGTTGCATATGTTCCCAATGCTACTATAAAAGACATCTTCACACAACAAGAAGTTATAGATGCATCATAAGTTTGCAAAGCTATAGGGAAACTTGTTGAGGTAGCTTATAGACATGTTTGGTGGACTCCATGTTGTGTGCATGCCATGAACAATGCACTCAAGGACATGGGGAAGATTGAGTGGATCATAGCAGTGGTCAATGATACTAGAGATGTGCATATGTTTATCTACAACCACCACACTTCACATCCACTCTTTAGGAGCTTCTTTAAGAAGGAATTCTTGAAACCTGCTAAGACCAGATATGCATCATATTTCATTCTCTTGGAGAGAATGATTGAGTTGCAAGAGTCACTACAACTCATGGTTATGATAGCAGATTGGAATTGGTGGGCCAAATCCAAGACATAGTAGGGGAGGAGGGTGAAGGATACAATGAAGAGTGATGTGTTTTGGAGTGATGCAAAATATATAGTCTCCATCATTGCTCTAGTTTTCTAAGACATTAGATATGGGGATACAAATGCACCTGACCTTGGAGAGGTGTATGAGTGCAATGATTCTATTCTTGACTATATGAGGGTCTTCATGTGAGAGTAGGACCCCACATTATCATTCTACAATGAGCATATTCATCCAATCTTCATTGTAGATGGGAAAATTTCAACACTCCCTTGCACATGGTTGCCTATGCATTGAATCGTAAGTGGTACAAGACTAGGCCTATTAGAGTTACACTGATACAAGATGCTAAAGTGTAGGCAGGGTTCTTTAGAGCTATTGAGAAGATGTATGTTCCTATAGATGCCAACATAATTCGCACTAAGTGAACCAAATTTTCCACTCTTAGGGGTTATTTTAATGCGCCAAGATGAATATGGAAACTATGGCACAAGAGGATCCACTTTTATTGTGGAATTGCCATGGATTAGAATCTTTGACTACCTCTCTAGCCACTCGATTGTTATCTCAAGTTTCTAGTTCCTTAGCTACTGAGAGGAATTGGTCTACCTATAGCTTCATCCACTCTCATAAGAAGAACAAACGTACCTCTAGAAGAGCAGAGAAGCTTGTGGTTGTACATGGTGTTTTGCATCTCATTGACCGCAAAAAACTTGTATACAAAGAAAGTCCAAAAGCACGATGGGATGTAGACCTAGCAAAGCCAACACAAATTGATGGGGATGCTACAACTTCAAAAGCATGGCTGGTTGGTATTAGTTTGGTGGAACTTGACCATGAGGAGTCCAGGAGTTCCAATGATGAGGAGTTTGGGGATGATTAGAGGCCTCCCTTCACTACATTTTGAGATTTTGTACTTATTTCGATATCATGCTACTCATTGTAATCATCTTTATGATATTTTGGATATAATAAAAATCTCCAATGTAATGTCCCTTTTGGGCAAACAAAGAGAAATTAGGAAAAAATAATAATATTCTAATTATTTAGAATTTTGGTGCTCAAGGGGAGGAAATGAAATAATATTTAAATTTGATTTTTTGCACCCAAGATATTTTTAATATTTTATTTTGCGCTTGGGCGACCCATTTTATGGAAGTATAAGGGAAAATAATAATTAAAAATAATATTTTGAGTTGTGGGAGAAGTACACCCAAATTGGTGAGAGTTATAAGGTGAAAATAATAAATAAAAAATACTAAAATTGAATTGGGGTTTCGTTCCCAATTGAGGGAAATAAAAATAAATAAATAAAAAAATTTAAAAGGTGAAGGTGGCATCCAAATTGGGTCGACTTAATTGCAGAAATAAGGAGCAATTGATATAAACAAGGTCCTTTGGAGGTTTTGATATCATGGTGAATTATTTTGTTCTTTTTATCAATAATTTTGTAGGTATTCCAAGGAAGAAAACCCTTGTGAATAATAGCAGAGTTGGATGAAAACCTAGCTCTTCAATGGAGGACTTCATAACGGAGGTTCACTTGCACTTCAATAGAGTTTTATGTTAGATCTTCATGCTTAGATTTTCATATCAGCCAAGGTGACTTGTGAAAGGCAGTTTTGGTGTTGTTTGGACCTAGGGTTTCTTCCTAGGGTGGAGAGCCCAAGTTGCAAGAGGAGCACCTTATTTTGGAGGGGTGAAAGTGGCAAGTTCAGAGAATTTGACAAGATATCAAAGGTTGCAAACCCTACATTCAAACAAGAGGGCCAGCGCACCCTTGTGGTTGGGTTTTGGAGACATTTTCTATCATATATTTGCATTCATCTTTGCATTTGTGTGAGCTGGAGAAATTTTCCCAGCTAGGGTTAGGATAGATCATCAATCATCTCATGATTTGGATTGTTAGTGGGGTTACTTCATATCAACAAGTTATTGTACATTTTTGGGCATGTTTGGAGCCCATTTTTGTGATCTTGCATTCATATTCTAGGTCTGATTTGTAGCAGCAAAACTAAACATTTGTTAATCAAAATTTTGGCATGTTTGAACAGACATTTGGTGTTTAATTTTTCCAGTTACATTCATGTTTATGGTTAGATAAATCTGCTATGATATTTGATGCAATTGGCAAGAATATATCTTGTTGTTAATGCATGTTTGAAATCAGAAAAATACATAAGCATGTTGGGGCTTTGAGCAGAAATTTGAAATAAAAAATTGGGGCATAAATTTGTGTTTAAAAAAAATCAAAAAATGGCATATTTCCTAGTTGGGATATTTTAGTGGTATCATCGCTTGGATCTTGCCAGCCTAGAGGGTTAGATTTTATGCAGTCATTTCATCCTGACAGGTATTACTTCCAAAGAAGACCAAGATAACAAGATTATCAAGAAGGAGGGGCTCCAATTGTTGACACAAATCAGCTTGCTATGGATAGGGATAGGAGTGATGGAAGTCCAACAAGAGATGATAGGAATGTTGGTGATCTTTTGAGGGGTATAGCAGCAGGTCAAAAGGAAATGTCAGTAGCAGAGCAACAAGCTAAAAATGCTTTAGCTCAAATGATGGCTTCCCATATGTATATGATGCAGCTCATGACACAAGCTATGGGTAATATGAGATTTAATGCAGCCCCTACAAGTGAAGTAATTATAGCAGGTACACCTCGTGCTAGGAGAACATGCACTACTACCACAGAGAACATGTACTACTACCATGGATCGACCATTACAACCCACATTCCTTCTAAGAGAGGAAGGGGAGGAAGAAGGTGTTGAAGATGTGAAAGAACAGCCAATTGTGGATGAGTTGGTTATCTTACATGAGGAGTATAGAGCACTTCCCGATAATGTTAAGGAGGATCTAAACTTCAATCAATTCATGAACCAGAAGAGGGATAGAAGAAGAGCAAGGATGGGACAAAGACTTAGAGGACAAGCAAGGCCACCTAAAGAGTACAAGGATGCATTAAAGTAGAGGAGTTTTTTGGATTCAATATCATGTTGGCAGATGGATTCAAGATGAGTTGCACTAGGAAGATAACCCAATTGGGTATTCAATTGGATGACTATCTATTGGTTGATGAATTCTATGTAGTTAGCATTGGTGGAACCAAGATTGTGTTGGAAATCCAATGGTTACAAATCACTTGGCCGATATGTTCAAGATTTCCAAAAGATGGAGTTAGAGTTCACATCAAAAGGAAAACAAATAGTGTTGAAAGCTATCAATAAGGATCTGCCAAAGGACATAACAGCTGAGAGGATGGAGGTTCAGGACAGCCTTATCATAACTAGAGAGGCATGCAACTTTCGGCTAGATACACCTCTTGGATCATCACTTGGCGATGGACAACTAACAAAGGATGACAACTTGTTTGAGCCCCTTGAAGGCACTACAAAGAGGTATGATGTGAGTTCTAATTTTTTGTTTTATGACAGTAGTCGTATTTTTGTCCATAACCATGAGATAGCAGCTATGTCACATGAGGAGAATGGTGTTAAGGGATCTCCCAATGTTGCCACTCAAGATGTGAGTGTCAAAAATGAGGAAAGCATGGTGGATTCCAACCACGAAGGTTCTGATTTTGCATACCATACTATGGAAGATGTGAAGAAGACACAAATATGTGTGAAGGGTGGTTGCAAAGAGCTAGGAGAGCAAAGATGTTGGTTTCCCAAGGAAAACAAAACTTGCAAGAGATTGAGGAACGTTGTAACCAGCTAGATCAGGCAAAGAGGCAAACATAGTCACACCTTAGATCTGTTTCTTCTAAGAGAGGAATGCATAACGGTGGAGCAAGCAAAGGAAAGGTCTCTTGAATAAAGCAAGCAAGAAGAGTATGTAGATTTGGGTGGACGAGTGGAAAGGTATGATTCAAAAAAATTTGTTCATGTGCCTGATTTGTATCATGAGTTACCTTTGTTTGAGGGACGCTTGAAGACCCAAACCCTAGAGGAGGTTAGAGTAGTTGAGCATACACTTAGAGGATTAGCCACCAATGTCAAATGTTCACATGAAGAGGGAGTCATAAGTGATTCAGTTTGTGGTTATTCATTAGTTTTTCTTGAAGATGAAGAGTTTGTTAATGACAAAGTACAATCTGATCATCACATTGATTCCTTGGTAGCGCTGGAGGCTGACCTATTCCAAAAATTTGTGATGCATGCCATGGAGACACTTGACTTATTTGGGCATATTTGGGAGGTGAAGCTGCACTTTGACACAAGGTATGGGGGTATTGCTATAATTTTTGGTTTTGAGTTATTAATTCTTGTGTTCTAGCTGGATTATGTCATAGGGATTGGAAGAAAGAATGAAGATCTTGGCCTTCTTGCCCTAGTTCATGAGTATCCACTCCATACTTTGTTGGGAGATGGTTGTTCTACCTTATTGCACACGAATATCCTACAGGCCAGTTGGAGGAAAACAGTTGTTTGGGATTTTTGGAGAGGTTTGGATCATCACTTCATCATTGTGGGATGACGTATGGATGATACTCTATCATCATATGACATTGGAGATGATATTTGCACTCACCTGGGTATGATTTTCAGTTGGGATGTTGTTTTGATTTATATTAGTAACACAGTAGAGGATATGTTCTTCTATGCACCTACAGGGGGAGTCTTGCACGGTCAAGGAATCCTTCGAAGTTGGAGAGTTGGTTGATGTTGATAGTTCTTTAAGGTACATCTATCTTCACAATTTTGATAAATGTGGTAGTACGATGATATAGGATCTAGGTGGTGGTATGCTTGTCATTGCTTGAGGACAAGAAATTTCGAGAAGGGAGGATTATAATATTCCTTTTGGGCGAGCAAGGAGGAATAAATAAATAATAATATTATTCTGATTATTTGGAATTTTGGTGCTCAAGGGGACGGAATGAGAAATAATATTTAAATTTGATTTTTGGCAGCCAAGATATTTTTAATATTTTATTTGGGCTTGGGCGGACCCTTTTTGAGAGGTATAAGCGAAAATAATTAAAAATAATATTTTGAGTTGTGGGAGAAGTTGGTGGGAGTTATAAGGTGAAAATAATAATTAAAAGATAATAAAATTGAATTGGGGTTTGGCATCCAATTGAGGGAAATAAAAATAAATAAAAAGAAAATTTTTAAAGGTGAAGGTGGTACCCAAATTGGGCTGACCTAATTGGAGAAATAAGGAATGATTGATATATAAACAAGGTCCTTTGCGGGTTTTGTTATCATGGTGAACTATTTTTGCTTTTTTGATCAATAATTTGCAACTATTCCAAGGACAAAAACCCTTGTGAATAATAGAGGAGTTGGATGAAAACGTAGCTCTTCAATGGTGGACTTCATGATGGAGGTTCACTTGCATTTCAATGGATTTTTATGTTAGATCTTCATGCTTAAATTTTCATATCAGCCTAGGCAACTTGAGGAAGGTAGTTTTTGTGTTGTTTTGACCTAGGATTTCATCCTAAGGTGGAGCACCCAAGTTGCAAGAGAAGCACCTTGTTTTGGAGGGGAAAAATTGGCAAGTTTGGAGGATTTTGACAAGATTTCAAGGGTTGCAAACCCTACATTTAGACCAGCAGGCCAGCGCACCCTTGTGGTAGGACTTTGGAGACATTTTCTATCATATATTTGCATTCATCTTTGCATTTGTGTGAGCTGGAACAATTCACCCAGCTAGGGTTAGGATAGATCATCATTTCATCTCATGTTTTGGATTGTTAGTGGGGTTACTTCATATCAGCAAGTTATTGTACATTGTTGAGCATGTTTGGAGCCCATTTTTGTGGAGAACTTGAATTCATATTAGGTCTGATTTATTGCATTAGAACTGAACATTTGTTAATAAGAATTTTGGCATGTTTGGATGGACATTTGGTGTTTAATTTCGCTGGTTACATTCATGTTTATGGTTAGATAAATCTGCTATGATATTTGATGCAATTGGGAAGAATATATGTTGCTGTTAATGCATGTTTGAAATCAGAAAATTAGATCAGCATGTTAGGGTTTTGAGAAGAAATTTGAAATCAGAAATTAGGGCATAAATTTGTGTTTAAAAAAAAATCAGAAAAATTGTGCATTTCCTAGTTGGGTTATTTCATCCAATTTGACATTTTCATTTGTCAAATTTTATTTAGTATTCAAGTATTTAAAATTTTAGTATTTAGCATTTGTAATTTTGCTATTTTACTAATTTTCCAAAGTTTCATTTGAAATCTAATTCTTATACATCTTTTTATAACTAGTTTTTCAAGTACTATATGTATATCAACACTGCCCCCCTGTTGCCCCCCCCCCCCCTCCATCGCCATCCCCAAACTTAGGCCCTTGGTCCTCACATCCCCCCATCAAGAAACTCCGTGGAACATTGTTTTTAGTATTGTTCTTTATAGTTTTTTCTTCTAGCCTATGTTTGGCGCTTCTTTTCAATCCTCTTTCTATTTCTAATTCTACTCTATGTAATTTCAAGTCACACCGACCAATTTTGATCATTAATGGCTTTAATAGTATAATTTCTTCACTTTTTTATTTCTTTTTAATATTTAAAGACATGACCACATTAGTCACTTGAATTATCAAAGTCTTCCAAAGACAACAAGTAGAGTAGAGAAGAAAATATCTCTAGGAAAAGCATGCAAATTTGTAATACATGTATATTTGTAAATCATAACATGCAAAAAATTGTTAGAGCTAAATGGAGAGATATAGACAAACTGGAAAGTTCACCCATTGTCCAATCCTAGCTACTACACTTGGAGGAGCTAAAGAGTTCATGAAATTCATTAATGACTCCAGAAGGAAGTCTGGGATCTACTCTCTGCAATCCTCTTGAAACATCGTCTTAGATTATTTGTCACCATGTTCTTACTAAAAACTGTGATATTTTTGCTGCTATCATTGCTCAAAACATAATGATAATTATATTTCTAGCTTAGACAAAAATATAAATGAGTTGTAAAAGTGAAAATCAAGCTTATTTCAGATATGATGATTTGAGAAGTATTAACATACATCTCAAACTTTGACTTTACACTTAATAATATTGTACTACAGACAATTATGTGCATTGGCCTCTAGAAGAATGCCTGAAATACTTTCTGGTTAATACCCTTCTCTGATCCTGATAAATGCTCTATCCTTTTGGTGTTGGATTTCATCTTGGACATCCTATAAAGATTTCTTTTTCCTATGGATTTAAGTTCATCTTGGACACTCTACAATAATTTATATTAACTCTCGACTAGAATTCATCTAGGACACACTACAAAGAAGAACTATTGCAATCTGTGTTTGAAACCCTGCAATTACTAGTTTTAAGATATGCATCTAGTTGTGCAATGTAGGTAAGATTCAATGAAGAACGACCTAAGCTAGCAGCCCAACACCCAAAACAACACATGCATATGCACAACAAAAGCAAAACAAAAACACATGTGCATTAATTTATGAAATATGCTTGTTAAACGACTTACAACATGTTGACATTACATAGTTCCACAATGAACTACAAAATTGTTTTTGTGCTCTACCAATTCACTCATTTTTCTATTCCCTCAGCTTGATTTCCCTCTCATTTTCCTCTCTATCACCTCTTCTTTGTCTAGAGGACCTACCTCTATTCCTCTGTTCACTCTCAACCTCAAGAAATTCCTGTAACTATACTTCACTGACCTCGATGACCAAACTCTAGCAGACCCAACCTATGACCATACTCTCCTCAACAACCATTGTATATTTACTCCTGCCAACGAACCTCCAGTACAAGCATGATTCAACAAGATATAGGAATACAACAAGAACTAATACAAGACAATGAATGTTCACCTTCTAGACATCAAGTAACTACCAAGATTCAATTGCCAACTGTTTTGAGATAACTGTCGCGGTACCAAGATGTTCACTATAAACCTCAAGAAATTCCTATAACTATACTCTAGTTCATTGACCTCGGTGACCAAACTCCAGCAAACCCAACCTATGACCATACTTTCCTCAGCAACCTTTGTATCTTTACTCCTGCCAATGAACCTTCAATACAAGCATGATTCAATAAGATATAGGAATACAACACGAACTAATACAAGACAATGAATGTTCACCTTCTAGTCATCAAGTAACTACCAAGATTCAATTGCCAACTGTTTTTAGATAACTCTCATGAGACCAAGAACAAAAACCGCCTACTCCATATTGGAATGAGATAAATGCACAACCAAGGAAAGTAGATAATTTCCAGCAAGTTAGAAAGATTATCCACACCATCAAAGAAATTCCAAATAGCCTACACAACAATAAATAAGTCCCAACAACTAAATATAACATCCTACCACATGGAGAAAATAAGAATAGATGCCAAGAAGAGAAAATTAAACTCATAGCCTAACAAATTGTCCACTAGCAAAGAAGACAGTCCACCCAAAGAAACAATTGATGCCAACCTAGGAAATGAACAATCATGACAAGAAATAAGTGAGAAATCACCAAAATACAATGAATAAATGCCCTGACACCGCCATGGACAAAAAAGACAACAGTACAAACCCTTTTGGAAGTCAACCAATCACTAGATAGAATGATAATTGCAAGCATACCAATTAATCCAGCTATGACTTGTCCCCAAAGACCTATACCATGCTATCAAGTTGTCACTGGCAGGCTAAATAACATTTGTAACAGTTCCCAACATACATATAGCAGGTTCTACGCACCCAAAACACTCACCAAGATACTTGCAACACACTATAGAACACCTGTTGTTGTCCTGTAGCACACTATAGAATACCTGTAGCAACCCATTTCATGCCTACAACAACCTACTACATGTCTATAGCAACCTGTAGATGACCTGTAGCACCAATACGCATAGGTCTGTGGCCTATGGGATACACGTAGAAGACTTCAAGAAAGCATGTTTGGCAAAACCTTTCAAGCAACAAGCTAACACTTAAGAAAGTTGAAAACATAACCAACTATTGTTGTTGGGGACAAAGCTTTGCTCATGAACATGGATGCTCTTGCATCATACATGTCAAGTAAGAAATTTTGTGAGTGTGGTGCTCACAAAGAAGAATTGAGTGCTAGAACCAACCTTCTAGAATGTACACACTCCTCACTCCTCAACATACTCCATTACTGTAACAAGTTCATCAGAACACTTTTTTCTTTGCCTCTTCCAACATTTGGTTGGGACAAATCTCATTCTCCTCTACCAAACTTGACCATTTATTTCCTTCCCTCTTGTGGATCTCTATCCACCATAGCCCAACCTTGTCCTCCAATTATTTCTCCTCTCTCCTTCTCCACTTGTGGTTTTGGACCTGCCACTACCCATCCACACCCACCAAATGTTTCTTCTCTTCTTTTGTGGGATTTGACCCACCATTGTCCATCCTCCTCCACCCAAACTCTCTTCTTTCTCCACCCACCATTTCTTCTTCCACACACTCCTCTTTTGCATCTTAATTCAATTTTTTACATAACTCCTCTGGTGCAAAATCTTCCTTAGGGCCTAGCTCAATCAACATGATGGAATCAAATTATTCATCAATCAATTCTTCTTCACTCCTTGTTTCATGTCCCTCTATTATTACTGATGCTGAATCTACACAAGGACTCAATTTTTTCATTTAAGCAACTCTTGCTCATGTTTCAGCGCCTCCCCATCTTCTTCTTGTGCACTCAATTGCACCATACATCCACCAACACCTCCATGTCCTCTAAAGGACATCAAAATTTAATTTTATTCTACCACATGGAGGAGCCATTCCTTGGCCTCTTATATTATCAAGATACCAATTTTGAATGAAAACAAGAATGTAGAGGGAAATATCATAGTTCAACTTCTCCTTTACAAAAAAAAAATACACAATTGCATTTCCTAGACTGTAATTGAAATAAAGGTTGAGTTATATCCTAGCCATGACTAAGATGACTAGAATTTTAATCTATGTGAAGTCAATAAAAATGATTTTTAAGTAGCACTACACTGGAAAGAAGTAGCAAAATAATGGCAAAATGGTATATAAATTATTCTTGAGCACACAAATGAACTTGGGAGGACCTTGACAAAGTCATCACCATTGGATTTGCACCCCAAAACAATAGTGAAGAAGCATTCCAAATCTAAAAATAAATACCAAAATAGGAAATGAAAACAAATATAGATTCAAAAAAGACAAAGCATAATATTGAATATTCTCATTTAGACAAGATAATCAAATCAGGGCACCTAGGTTCCCAATGTTAAGATTCAAATATAAAAATCATAAAATCTCTAATAATTTGAGACAATGAAACCCAAAAGATGCAATGCAATATTGGAACACAAGCAGATGTACAAAGTATAGCAGTTGACCCACCTAAGAGAGCATTTTAAAGGTCAAAATGAAAAGCTAGTGGAGAAAAGGTTGACATAAACATACTACTAATTCTTGAAAATTCAACTTAAAAACATGGCTAAAAAGAATAAATTATTGTTGCATACCCCTCATCAATCAAAATTGTGAAAAGATAAAAGTACCTAGGATACACATCAAGTTCAAACCACTCAATCATGAATAGTTTGATACAATTAGACATGGAAGACACAATTTAACATTAGGTTACACACAAATATAATTGTACAATAGTTAGTCCATCTAAGAGATCATATCGTACAATTATGAAGGGGTAGAGAGAAGTAATTAAATATAAAAGAAATCAAGTTGAGAAGAATAATCTAAAAGTACAATGATATCTTTTTGAATGACCTACATATATAGTAAAAGAGTGTAGTTAGTCGAAAGCATAATTAGTTAGCCAGATTTTGTTAGTAAATAAGACTATAGTTAGTTCATAAATATTTCATATACTTTTGTACATGTTGTTTCAGGAAGAATAATTCCCGGACTAGGATTAGTTGCAATGAAGCGTCACGATGATTGGTTTCTCAACCACCGCCAACAGCTATATGTACTTGAGTCAGTATAGTCGAGAGACATTATGTTAGTAACTATGACATTGTGCTACATGCTATTACATTCTGATGTTATATTCTAGTGCGGGTAATTGTACTTGGTTACAATGAAGCACCATTATTTTGTGTGACATGTGTCTATGAATGGATCTCTTCACTTGCATGTGGGCGAATTTTCCCATTGTGAGGCTATTTCCTGTTGGGGGTTGGCGGGGGGTGGGGGGAGGTTGTTATTGCTTCTAGGGGGTTCTTCTTCTTTTTTATTTGTCTGTCACCTTTCTTTGTTATTGTGTGGGTGATTGGTTTTTGGTTGCCTTTGGTGGTTGTTTCTTTAGACGAAGGTCTAGTTGTCCTCATGAAGGTGCATGCATCGATTGGAAAGGCCGATCTTGGTTCTTCCCTTCATGGAGGGAGACAACGTTTCATGAATATAGGTAGCTCGAGTAAGGGCTTCATGAGGAACAATGGTTTTTGTTTACAAAAAACAAATGGGTGTTTGGAGGGATTGAACGAAAGGTCAGTGCTTGTGATACAACCTACCTTTGTAGTGGAGGATGTCGAGTACTACATCAATCATGTTTTGATTTGCAAGTTAATGGGGATGCGGGCATCACTTCTCTTTCTTGATTCTTGGATTCACAAAACTTGGAACCCTGAAGGTGATTTCGATATTTTGTTGGCTGCCAACAATTTCTTCATGGTGGATTTTTCGTGTATTGCTGATAGAAATCGGGCTTTTGAGGGAGGATAAAAATTTTATAATTAGGTGGGTTTATTCATTAAACCATGACACATGGGATCCAATTCTACTAAGGAGCTCCCTTCCCGCATTCTACTTTGGGTACATCTCCCTTGTTTTCCTTTGCAATGCTAGTGAAGCGATATTTTGCAAATGATTGCTCTCTTACTCAGTAAGCATATTGGGCCCTCTGAACAAACTTTGAATAAAAGTGTTCTTTCTTGTGCACGTATTTGCGTTGAAATTGACTTGAACAACCCATTATTGAGTTCGATGGCAATGAGCATTGGGGAAACTTCTTGGATCCAACAATTGGATTATGATGCATTACCTTTTCGATCCCAATTATGCCATGAGTATGGCCACCTACAGCGAATGTGTCCCAAAGCTTCTAATGTTGCTAGCTCAGCTAATGCTCCTCATCAGTTTGACTCAAAACTGGATAAAGGTAAGTCCCCTATGTATGGGGGAGGCAGATAAGAATGGTTTTGTGCCTGTTAAACCTCGCAATAGGAATAGAGGCCTGAAGAGGACCATCAAGGATAGGCAGGAAGATGAATCTCTCAACAAGTTTGAAGTGTTAGACGGTTTGGTTCAAGAAGAAGGGGCCCCCTTTGACATGCAAATTGCAGATAGTTCTATTGTTGAGAAGTGCTTGGTGGATCAGCCAAATGTTATTGCTAGTTTGACCCCAATAGGGGGTCAAATGGACTAGATGGATGCTGAACTCCCCACCTCAGTTTCTAGGTGTGGGGGAATTGGTATATCGTCAGACACAAATATTGTTTTTTTTCCTCCTAATTTTGGGATCATCAGTGAGTCTGGTAAAGGAAAGACCTTTTCTCCTGCTTTGGGTGTTCAGCAAAAACCTCTTAAAAACGAGGCTTTAGAGAAGCCTTTCAAAGTATGAAGGAAGAAGGATCAAGAAAAGGTCAAATTGATTGGGGAGACATTGGTTGAGTTTGGCTCGGTGAGGACTATTGATTCTCACTTCTCCCAACCCCAAAGATGATTGTGCTATCTTGGAATGTAAGGGGTATGAATAGCATCCCTCGACAAAAGGCTATTTGTGAGTTGATTCGTGTTCACTCTCCTAATTTGGTTTTCCTCCAGGAGACTAAGTTGTCCATTGATAGTATGTTGAATTTGGTTCCTAAGATTTGGGGTAGAGGTCTTTGTCAATGTTTTGGGGTGTTGAGCAGCTCAGGAGGTCTTGCTTGCTTATGGGACCCATGCTGAGTTATTCCCCTATGGTGGCTCTCTGACAGATGTTCTATTTCCCTTGTTGCTTCTAGTTTGGAGTCAGGTGAGAGAATTCTTCTTTCTAATGTTTATTCTCCTACAGATCTTCCTCGCAAGATTCACTTGTGGTCTCAAATTAGATTCTTGTGTTCCTTGGAGCCCTTTTTCCCTTGGCTTATTGCAGGTGATTTTAATGCGATCTTGTCTCTGCATGAGAAAAGGGGTGGGTCTTTCCGTTTGGATCCCTCCTCAGACCTCATGAGGGACAATGTGGCCTCTATGAATCTTGTGGATATCAAACCTTTGAATGGGGTGTTTACTTGGAATAATAGGAGGATTGGGGATGCTGCCATTTCTGAAATGTTAGAAAGGTTCCTGGTGTCCAGTTTCTGGGTTGGCGACAAATGGATCACTAGTTCTGAGATTTTGGACTAGCAGGGCTTAGATCATTGGCCAATCAAACTCTCTGCTTGTTTGGCTAGGTCTTCTGAAAGACAATCTTTTAAGTTCCAACTTATGTCGCTTCGGCATGCGTCTCTCCATGACCTAATCCTTGGGTGGTGGAGGGGTGGTAAGTCGGCTTTTGGTACCGCTATGTACTCCTTTCCTAAGAGGCTTCAATATGTTAAATATATGCTGAAACATTGGAACAGACACCATTTCAGAAATGTTTTCCAGGCTAAAAGGGCTTCCCAAGAGCACTTGGACTCCATCACTCAGCAGATCTGGGACTAGGGGCTTACTAAGGAGCTGAACTAGTTAGAGGCTGCAACTATAAAGGATGTGGAGGAATGGGAGTTGCATGAGGAAATTTTTTGGAAGCAAAAGTCTTGAATTGATTGGCTGCAAGAGGGGGACAGGAATACTTCCTTTTTTCACAGTTTGGTTAAAGACACAAGGCAGGGGAACATTATAACTTCTCTTAAATCCCCAGATGGGGACCCTTTTCTTTCCTCTATTCAATTCTTCTCTGCTCTTTTCCGTGATGATTCTACTTCGGCCAATGAGGATGAAGATGCAATCCTAGCTTGCATTCCTCCCTTGGTGACTGAGGAAATAAATGGGTCTCTTCTCAAGCCAATTTCTTTGTTGGAACTAGAAAATATTGTGTTTCAGATAAGGAAAGGTAAAGCTCCTAGTCCTGATGGGTTCCCGGTTGAGTTCTTTCAAGAGTTTTGGGAGGTTATCAAGCTTGACCTTCTTGAACTTGTCCAGGAATCTCAAAAGAATAAGCAAATGCTAAGAGCTTTTAATGCAACCTTCTTAGCTCTCATCCCTAAGTGTGAGGGAGTCGATTCTTTGGATCTCTTTAGGCCTATTTCCTTTTGTAATGTGGTATACAAAATCATCACCAAGTTGATTGTTGAGCGCTTGAAGCTGTGGTTAGACAAGTTGATCTCTGATGAACAAGGTGGGTTTGTGGTTGGTAGGTAGATTCTAGATGGTGTGGTTATTGTTGCGGAGACAGTGCACTCTATGGCATCCTCCAAGGAGAAGGCTATGTTCATTAAGCTTAACATGGCCAAGGCTTATGATCATGTCAAATGGGATTTTCTAACCAAGATCTTGAGAGCTTTTGGATTTAGAAATGCTTAGATTGATTGGGTATTGAGTTGTGTCATGACTACTTCCTTCTTTGTGCTTGTCAATGGTGAGCTCTCTAAGCTTTTCGGGGCTTCCAGGGGCTTTCAACAGGGAGATCCTCTATCTCCATACTTATTCGTTCTAATGGCGAAAGGGCTTGGGAGGTTCTTGAAATCTCGGGTGGAGCTTGGCTTCATTCAAGGCTGATAGTGGGGCAATAATCTTCCTCCCCAATCCCATCTCCAGTTTGTGGATGACACAGCGCTTATGGGCATTGCCAAAGTGGTTGAAACGGTCAATATAAGGAGGCCCCTGGATTGTTATTTGGCTGCTTCGAGTCAAATCATTAATGAAGGCAAGTCTTTTACCTATTTCTTTAGAACTCCTAGTCTTATTCAGTAGAGGATTGCCAGTATTCTCAGGTTCCAAGTTGGCTCACTCCCGTTTGTGTATCTTGGCATTCCTTTGGTTGTTCACTCCTTACCTCGAGCACTCTAGCAGGATGTTATTGAGAAGTTTTGAAAGAAGGTTAGTCATTAGACGTACAGATGGCTCTCTACTATGGGGAGAGTGACTCTTTTGATGTCTATGGTTCAGGCTCTCCCTTTGTATAGGTGTTTTGTCTTATTGGCTCCTACCAGCTTTGTGAAAGACTTTGAGGCCCTCTATCGGCAGTTTCTTGGTCTGGAAATCTTCTTTCAAGAAAGTGGAGTCTGGTCAAGTGGGATGTGGTTTGTTGCCCAAAATAGGAGGGTGGTCTTGGGCTGCGTCGGGCTGATTTGAATGGGCAGTCTTTGGCAACTAAGCTTTATTGGAGATAGTGTTCTCGGCATCAACAGACTTGGGCTAAGATCCTCTCCTCAAAATATATTGGGGCTGTGGATGGAGAGGATGTTCCCAAATATAGTCTTAAGGGTAAGGGATCTATGGTTTGCAGCACCCTCAAGAGGGGAGCTAGGTTGATTAAGCAAGGTCTATTATGGATTTGCAAAAGAGGTTCAGAGGCTCTCTTTTGGTTTGATTCTTGGGATGGTCATCCTCCTATTATGTCCACTCATCCTCATTTGCAGGATCTGTGTAGGCATTTCTTGGATGTAGGTTGGACTCATGTGGTAGGTTTCAAATCCCCTCAGGTTCTGGACCGGGCTTTGGTGTACAGGTGGAAGGACATGCATGAGTGGCCACCTAGAGGTAAGGCAGAGGATCGTAAGGAGCTTGCTTGCATCTTGACCGGTAGGGTTTGTAGCTCCCTATTGGAGAGGGATGTTCTGGCTTGGGGTGGAGACCAGAAAGGAAAATTCACCATGGCCTCTGGGTATCGGGCTCTTGATGAATAGATGTTTGGCTGCACAAGGATCCCCTAGTGGAAGCAAATCTAGAACAAATTCTCTTGCCCCAAGTGTAACTTTTTCTCCTAGTTGGTGATTTATAATAGATGTCTAACTTGGGAGAATCTTTGGAAGCGACGCTTTCAGGGCCCCTCTATGTGTGTTCTATGCTCTAACAGTGATGAGAATACTTCCCATCTTTTCTTCCAATGCTCTTTTGTTAGGATGCTCTGGCACTTCTGGTGGGATCTCTGGAATCAACCGTGTTGGCATGCTACTTCTCTAGAGGACTTTTTTAGTAGGTTGGGGAGTTCTACTGCTAAGACTTGTAGGATGTTAACTAGCAACTGGTCGGAGTGGTTAGATAGATCATCTCCCTGCAGGAGTCCTTGGACTCTATCATCTTCTGCCATATCCCTAGGGAGTGGAATAGGGTGGCTGATGGTTTGGCTAAATGAGCTTCTTGGCAGAAGGGAAACTGGAAAAGTGGATGATTGGAGTTATCTTTCAGATGGTCTTTCTAGGGAGCTTGAGGACTTGGTTGCAGAGGATATGAGATTTGTTTTGGGTGTTGCTTGATGGTTTAGCTTTTGGCCCCTGGTGGGCAGTTTGTAATTTCAGGCTTTGTACTATTTTCTTGATTCAATAAAGTTTTTACCCTCTTTTTATTTTAAACATGTGTCCATGAATATTTTGTACTTGTTATACGTTTTATGAATTTTCATTTACTCTCGTAGTACATTGAGGGTATCCTGGTGAGTAAACATTTGGCAGGTGATGTAGTCAGTCGAAAGCATAATTAGTCGACTAGATTTTGTTAGTAAATAAGACAATAGTTAGTTCATAAATATTTCATATACTTTCGTACATGTTTCAAGAAGATTAATTCCCCGACTAGTGATTAGTTGCAATGAAGCGTTGTGATGGTTGGTTTCTCAACCACCACCACCGGCTATATGTACTTGAGTCAGTATAGTCAGGAGACATTATGTTAGTAACTATGACATTGTGCTACATGCTATTACATTCTGATGTTATATTCTAGTACGAATAATTATACTTGGTTACAATGAATCAATAAATGAAGTATCGTTATTCTGTGCAATATGTGTCCATGAATATTCTGTACTTGTTATATGTTTTGTGAATTTCTGTTTACTCTCAGTGCCTATCAAAGTAACAGACATTCTACAAACATGCCCCAGCTGAGGTTAGCACTCACTAAGGTCGTCGAAGACAACATAAACCGTCAGGAGGGCCCAACGAAGAGTACGACACAACCAACGGGAGAGGCCTCAGACCCCATGCTACTCGTAGTGAACATTGGGAGGAAGCCTGCCATCGTACAGATGGAGATCATGGGGAGGAAAATCTTCAACACCATCATCAACGGAGGCTCTAGAGTGAACATACTACTAGAGAAAACTTGGAAGTGCCTAGGGAAGCCAACTCTCTATCCCCCAACATTTCACCTTGTAGGCGTGTATCAACATGGCATCAAACCTCTCGGTACACTAATGGCGCAAAAATTACTCATTGGTACACAACAGTTCCTATTGAATTTTATCGTCATCCCTCTAGAGAAGGCGTACGACACATTGTTGGGGAGAGGATGGCTTATTGCTGCCAAGGCAAATCATAACTGGAAGCGAAATACACTCTCAATCGAGAGCGATGGGAGGAAGTACGTCATCAACTTGAAAAACCAAGACATCAATGAAGAACTGGCATCTTCCAGGTCAGAATCAGACGGGGGAGAGTTAGACATGGATGAAGGGAGGAAGGTGATGGAGTTGAACGATGAGGGCATACTTGAACTCGAGAGTTGCTCAGAAGATGAGACAAGCTCGTTGAATGGCCTGTTTCACTAGAAAATAGAGGATTATGAGGTATTCCACCCTGAATACAACATGCTACAAGTCGGGGAGATAGAAGAAAAAGAGGACAAAGGTATGGCTAGCTAGTCATTCACACCAAAGTATGAGGAATATAGTGAAGGAGTAGCAAAATTGGATGACACACTAGCCCAGAAGTTCGAACACATCAAGTTAATCAAGTACGAGGACCGACATTGAAGAAGGTGAATCTTGGAGAGGAGGACCCTAAGACAATCCCCATCGGTGATGACTGGGATCCCGTACTGAAGGTGACAACATTCAAGATTTTTATGGAGTACAAAGATGCCTTCGCTTGGATGTACAAAGATCTAAAAGGTATACCACCAAAGTTGTGCGTACACAGGATCCCTCTCGTGCCAGGAGCACAACCCATATGAAAGAGACCTTATAGGATGAACAAAAATTATGTCGCCAAGGTACAAGATATTTAAAAGATGTTGGAAACAGACATTATATTCAAGGTGGAAATCAGTGATTGGGTGACACCAATCGTCATCTCACTAAAAAGGGAGTCAAAGTAGATCCAGATATGTGTGGACATCTAGTGCTTGAACGCATTAACAATCAAAGACCCATTTCCAATCCCCTTAACCGACACGATCCTAGAGGAGATGGCCAGACACGAAATGTACTCATTTATGGACGGGTTCTTTTAATATAACCTAATAATCATTGTCGAAGAAGACAAATTGAAGACAAATTTCATGGTGGAAGATGGAGTGTACACGTACAATCGAATGTCATTCGGGTTGTGTAACGTGTCAGCCACTTTTCAAAGAATAATTTTGCATATTTTTTACAAGATGTCGATCAACAACTTCAAGGCATTTCTGGATGATTGGCCAATCTACAATGATAAGGAAAAGCATCTGAAAGCACTTGGAGAATGTATGGAGAGGTGTAGGGCAGCCTGCCTAGCCCTAAACCCAAAGAAGTGTGGATTCATGGTACTGTAAAGAAATTTGTTGGGACACATTGTCTATAAGGCCAAATTGAAGATGGACCCAGACAAGATAAAGGTCGTCGTACAAATGGAGACCCCATAGAACATCACCGGAGTGAAATCCTTCCTTAGACACGTGGGGTATTACCGGAGATTCATCAAGAATTTTGCACAAATTTCCTACCCACTTGACATACTCAGGAGGAAAGGACAATCATTCGTGTCGGAAGATGAGCAAAAGAAGGCATTCAATGAGTTGAAGGTATGATTGATCAGTTCACCAATATTGGTGTACCTTGATTGGAACAAAGAGTTTCACGTACACGTTGATGCCTCAAATTATGCAATCGAGGCGACATTGGCACAAGTGGGGATACAAGGAATAGATCATCCAGTATTCTTCACTGGTCATCTATTATCAAAGGCAAAAAAGAATTACAGTACGACAAAAAAAGACGCCCTCGAAATGGTGTACGCAGTGCAAAAATTTAGACACTACCTCTTGGAGACACCGTACACACTCTACGTGGACCACCAAGCCTTGATGTACTTGGTGAAGAAACCTATAATACAAGGGAGAGTAAGTCGATGGTTGTTGTTACTACAATAATTTACATTTACAATCATCGTATGTTTAGGAAAAAGCCATGTGATTGCCGACCAGCTGTCAAGAATTCGATCTGGCAAACCCGCTAAGGGTGGAATAAACAAAGACTTTCTGGAAGCTCACTTGTTCCAGATTGCAACACGCCCTCTGTGGTATGAGAAGATTGGTGAGTACCTGTCAACATTGACATTTTCGAAGGATATGCCTCCAATCGAACAAAGGAAGCTCGTACTAAAAAGCACAACCTTCCAGCTTATCAACAAGCTACTATATAAGATGGGGTTAGATCAAATATTAAGGCGATGTGTGATGAAGAGATTTTGGGCGTACTAAAAGAGGCACATGAAGGCCTAGCCGGAGGACACATGGGACCCAGTGGCACAACAAGGAAAGTTCTTTTGGCAGGATTATGGTGGCCGACGGTACATACAAACGCCCAAGAGTGGGTGAGAGGCTGTGACATGTGCTAGAGAGTGGGGAAGCCTCTCAAGCGAGACTATATGCCACTATTTTCGTCCCAACCCAAAGAGTTTTTCAGACATTGAGGACTAGACTTCATTGGGCCGCTGAAAGTGAGCTAGTTGCATTAATGTCGGTACATAGTCGTGGCTACTAAGTACTTGGCGAAGTGGGCCGAGGCTCAAGCATTAGCAAACAACACCACACATAGTACGGCGAGATTAATCTATGAACAGATAGTGACATGGTACAACATTCCAATCCAAATCACTAGTAACCAAGGAGGGCACTTTGTCAACCATGTCATAAAGTTTTTGACGACAAAGTTCTAGATATTCCACAACCTGTCAAGTTTGTACTACTCGAGAGCCAATAATCAAGCAGAGTCTACAAACAAAGTACTAGTGTCCATCATTTACAAGTCGTGCAACATGAAAGATGCTAACTGGGAGGAGAGATTACTAGTCATACTATGGGCATATTGTACGACGTATAAGGTCACAACAGGGCACACACCATTCCAGTTGATGTACAACAAGAAGCAATAGTGCTAGTGGAGTACATGATACCGAGCCTAAGGATAGCAGTCGAGAACAAACTGGATGACATAGAGAGCCTTTAGGAGCGGTTATTCCAACTCAACAAGATTGACGAATGAAGAGTGATGGCACAATGGGCAACGAAAGTGATGCAGAAGAGGAGAAAATTCTGGCACAATAAACATCTTTGTTGCATGAATTTCCAACAAGGTTAGTTAGTTTTGAAGTATAACAGTCATAACGAAATTAAGCCCAAGAAGTTCAAAGTTCATTGGTTAGGACCTTTTAAAATCAGAGAATTCTGTGATACTGATAACGGAGCAGTAAAGTTGGAAAATTTAGACAAAACACTGCTACCAAATGCCATCAATGGGCCAAAGCTCAAACCATACAAGGAAAGAAGGGAAGAACTAGTGCAAATCAACATGCTTGAATATGCAACAAAGGAAGATTGGTCTGTACAAAGGGAGGAAGCCATGGAAGAACAAGACTAGGGTATAGGCGGCAACCAATATGTTGCAGAGGAAGACTGGGCTGCACTCGTGGGAGAAAAGCTCATGGAGGAAAGACTTGCAAGAAAAAGAGAAGGCATTGCAGTGCCTTGAGTACACAAGCATCTGACAAACACTTTGTTCAGAACACCCGCTCTCTGGCAATGGGTGTGGGGACACTGGAAATACCAAGTGCCATACAAGGGCATAAGGAGGGGATACTTAGTCAAAGAGTTAGACAAGGAATCCCAGAGAGAGAAGGAAGAGTAGGCTGCAAAAGAGAGGGAACGAGAACAAAGTGAAAGTGACGAAGAAGAATGGTGGAACAATGAGGACTAGAATGCATATGCATAAAAGGTTGGACCGTGCCTCAAGACAATAATAATGACCGAAGAAACCTTTATTTCTCATGTTGATGGGTACAACAATGACTTAATGAAGTACATGAAGGCAAATAATATGAGATGTCGAAGGTGGTGACGACGGACGGACCATGGTGAGTTGTGCCCAACCCAGTCGGGCCACCGAAGATGGATGGAGAAAAGGTTACATGGTACCAACAATAC
>VDFB02283121.1:0-16543 GCA_007258455.2 Sequoia sempervirens | reverse complement strand
AGATGCTCTATTTCCCTTGTTGCTTCCAGTTTGGAGTCAAGTGAGAGAATTCTTCTTTCTAATGTTTATTCTCCTACAGATCTTCCTCACAAGATTCACTTGTGGTCTCAAATTAGATTCTTGTGTTCCTTGGAGCCCTTTTTCCCTTGGCTTATTGCAGGTGATTTTAATGCGATCTTGTCTCTGCATGAGAAAAGGGGTGGGTCTTTCCGTTTGGATCCCTCCTCAGACCTCATGAGGGACAATGTGGCCTCTATGAATCTTGTGGATATCAAACCTTTGAATGGGGTGTTTACTTGGAATAATAGGAGGATTGGGGATGCTGCCATTTCTGAAATGTTAGAAAGGTTCCTGGTGTCCAGTTTCTGGGTTGGCGACAAATGGATCACTAGTTCTGAGATTTTGGACTAGCAGGGCTTAGATCATTGGCCAATCAAACTCTCTGCTTGTTTGGCTAGGTCTTCTGAAAGACAATCTTTTAAGTTCCAACTTATGTCGCTTCGGCATGCGTCTCTCCATGACCTAATCCTTGGGTGGTGGAGGGGTGGTAAGTCGGCTTTTGGTACCGCTATGTACTCCTTTCCTAAGAGGCTTCAATATGTTAAATATATGCTGAAACATTGGAACAGACACCATTTCAGAAATGTTTTCCAGGCTAAAAGGGCTTCCCAAGAGCACTTGGACTCCATCACTCAGCAGATCTGGGACTAGGGTCTTACTAAGGAGCTGAACTAGTTAGAGGCTGCAACTATAAAGGATGTGGAGGAATGGGAGTTGCATGAGGAAATTTTTTGGAAGCAAAAGTCTTGAATTGATTGGCTGCAAGAGGGGGACATGAATACTTCCTTTTTTCACATTTTGGTTAAAGACACAAGGCAGGGGAACATTATAACTTCTCTTAAATCCCCAGATGGGGACCCTTTTCTTTCCTCTATTCAGTTCTTCTCTGCTCTTTTCCGTGATGATTCTACTTCGGCCAATGAGGATGAAGATGCAATCCTAGCTTGCATTCCTCCCTTGGTGGCTGAGGAAATAAATGGGTCTCTTCTCAAGCCGATTTCTTTGTTGGAACTAGAAAATATTGTGTTTCAGATAAGGAAAGGTAAAGCTCCTAGTCCTGATGGGTTCCCGGTTGAGTTCTTTCAAGAGTTTTGGGAGGTTATCAAGCTTGACCTTCTTGAAGTTGTCCAGGAATCTCAAAAGAATTAGCAAATGCTAAGAGCTTTTAATGCAACCTTCTTAGCTCTCATCCCTAAGTGTGAGGGAGTCGATTCTTTGGATCTCTTTAGGCCTATTTCCTTTTGTAATGTGGTATACAAAATCATCACCAAGTTGATTGTTGAGCGCTTGAAGCTGTGGTTAGACAAGTTGATCTCTGATGAACAAGGTGGGTTTGTGGTTGGTAGGTAGATTCTAGATGGTGTGGTTATTGTTGCGGAGACAGTGCACTCTATGGCATCCTCCAAGGAGAAGGCTATGTTCATTAAGCTTGACATGGCCAAGGCTTATGATCATGTCAAATGGGATTTTCTAACCAAGATCTTGAGAGCTTTTGGATTTAGAAATGCTTAGATTGATCGGGTATTGAGTTGTGTCATGACTACTTCCTTCTTTGTGCTTGTCAATGGTGAGCTCTCTAAGCTTTTCGGGGCTTCCAGGGGCTTTCGACAGGGAGATCCTCTATCTCCATACTTATTTGTTCTAATGGCGAAAGGGCTTGGGAGGTTCTTGAAATCTCGGGTGGAGCTTGGCTTCATTCAAGGCTGATAGTGGGGCAATAATCGTCCTCCCCAATCCCATCTCCAGTTTGTGGATGACACAGCGCTTATGGGCATTGCCAAAGTGGTTGAAACGGTCAATATAAGGAGGCCCCTGGATTGTTATTTGGCTGCTTCGAGTCAAATCATTAATGAAGGCAAGTCTTTTACCTATTTCTTTAGAACTCCTAGTCTTATTCAGTAGAGGATTGCTAGTATTCTCAGGTTCCAAGTTGGCTCGCTCCCGTTTGTGTATCTTGGCATTCCTTTGGTTGTTCACTCCTTACCTCGAGCACTCTAGCAGGATGTTATTGAGAAGTTTTGAAAGAAGGTTAGTCATTAGACGTACAGATGGCTCTCTACTATGGGGAGAGTGACTCTTTTGATGTCTATGGTTCAGGCTCTCCCTTTGTATAGGTGTTTTGTCTTATTGGCTCCTACCAGCTTTGTGAAACACTTTGAGGCCCTCTATCGGCAGTTTCTTCGGTCTGGAAATCTTCTTTCAAGAAAGTGGAGTCTGGTCAAGTGGGATGTGGTTTGTTGCCCAAAATAGGAGGGTGGTCTTGGGCTGCGTCGGGCTGATTTGAATGGGCAGTCTTTGGCAACTAAGCTTTATTGGAGATAGTGTTCTCGGCATCAACAGACTTGGGCTAAGATCCTCTCCTCAAAATATATTGGGGCTGTGGATGGAGAGGATGTTCCCAAATATAGTCTTAAGGGTAAGGGATCTATGGTTTGCAGCACCCTCAAGAGGGGAGCTAGGTTGATTAAGCAAGGTCTATTATGGATTTGCAAAAGAGGTTCAGAGGCTCTCTTTTGGTTTGATTCTTGGGATGGTCATCCTCCTATTATGTCCACTCATCCTCATTTGCAGGATCTGTGTAGGCATTTCTTGGATGTAGGTTGGACTCATGTGGTAGGTTTCAAATCCCCTCAGGTTCTGGACCGGGCTTTGGTGTACAGGTGGAAGGACATGCATGAGTGGCCACCTAGAGGTAAGGCAGAGGATCGTAAGGAGCTTGCTTGCATCTTGACCGGTAGGGTTTGTAGCTCCCTATTGGAGAGGGATGTTCTGGCTTGGGGTGGAGACCAGAAAGGAAAATTCACCATGGCCTCTGGGTATCGGGCTCTTGATGAATAGATGTTTGGCTGCACAAGGATCCCCTAGTGGAAGCAAATCTAGAACAAATTCTCTTGCCCCAAGTGTAACTTTTTCTCCTAGTTGGTGATTTATAATAGATGTCTAACTTGGGAGAATCTTTGGAAGCGACGCTTTCAGGGCCCCTCTATGTGTGTTCTATGCTCTAACAGTGATGAGAATACTTCCCATCTTTTCTTCCAATGCTCTTTTGTTAGGATGCTCTGGCACTTCTGGTGGGATCTCTGGAATCAACCGTGTTGGCATGCTACTTCTCTAGAGGACTTTTTCAGGTTGGGAAAGCCTACCAGGGATCAGGATGTTAACTAGCAACTGGTCGGAGTGGTTAGATAGATCATCTCCCTGCAGGAGTCCTTGGACTCTATCATCTTCTGCCATATCCCTAGGGAGTGGAATAGGGTGGCTGATGGTTTGGCTAAATGAGCTTCTTGGCAGAAGGGAAACTGGAAAAGTGGATGATTGGAGTTATCTTTCAGATGGTCTTTCTAGGGAGCTTGAGGACTTGGTTGCAGAGGATATGAGATTTGTTTTGGGTGTTGCTTGATGGTTTAGCTTTTGGCCCCTGGTGGGCAGTTTGTAATTTCAGGCTTTGTACTATTTTCTTGATTCAATAAAGTTTTTACCCTCTTTTTATTTTAAACATGTGTCCATGAATATTTTGTACTTGTTATACGTTTTATGAATTTTCATTTACTCTCGTAGTACATTGAGGGTATCCTGGTGAGTAAACATTTGGCAGGTGATGTAGTCAGTCGAAAGCATAATTAGTCGACTAGATTTTGTTAGTAAATAAGACAATAGTTAGTTCATAAATATTTCATATACTTTCGTACATGTTTCAAGAAGATTAATTCCCCGACTAGTGATTAGTTGCAATGAAGCGTTGTGATGGTTGGTTTCTCAACCACCACCACCGGCTATATGTACTTGAGTCAGTATAGTCAGGAGACATTATGTTAGTAACTATGACATTGTGCTACATGCTATTACATTCTGATGTTATATTCTAGTACGAATAATTATACTTGGTTACAATGAATCAATAAATGAAGTATCGTTATTCTGTGCAATATGTGTCCATGAATATTCTGTACTTGTTATATGTTTTGTGAATTTCTGTTTACTCTCAGTGCCTATCAAAGTAACAGACATTCTACAAACATGCCCCAGCTGAGGTTAGCACTCACTAAGGTCGTCGAAGACAACATAAACCGTCAGGAGGGCCCAACGAAGAGTACGACACAACCAACGGGAGAGGCCTCAGACCCCATGCTACTTGTAGTGAACATTGGGAGGAAGCCTGCCATCGTACAGATGGAGATCATGGGGAGGAAAATCTTCAACACCATCATCAACGGAGGCTCTAGAGTGAACATACTACTAGAGAAAACCTGGAAGTGCCTAGGGAAGCCAACTCTCTATCCCCCAACATTTCACCTTGTAGGCGTGTATCAACATGGCATCAAACCTCTCGTTACACTAATGGCGCAAAAATTACTCATTGGCACACAACAGTTCCTATTGAATTTTATCGTCATCCCTCTAGAGAAGGTGTACGACACATTGTTGGGGAGAGGATGGCTTATTGCTGCCAAGGAAAATCATAACTGGAAGCGAAATACACTCTCAATCGAGAGCGATGGGAGGAAGTACGTCATCAACTTGAAAAACCAAGACATCAATGAAGAACTGGCATCTTCCAAGTCAGAATCAGACGGGGGAGAGTTCGACATGGATGAAGGGAGGAAGGTGATGGAGTTGAACGATGAGGGCATACTTGAACTCGAGAGTTGATCAGAAGATGAGACAAGCTCGTTGAATGGCCTTGTTTCACTAGAAAATAGAGGATTATGAGGTATTCCACCCTGAATACAACATGCTGCAAGTCGGGGAGATAGAAGAAAAAGAGGACAAAGGTATGGCTAGCTAGTCATTCACACCAAAGTATGAGGAATATAGTGAAGGAGTAGCAAAATTGGATGACACACTAGCCCAGAAGTTCGAACACATCAAGTTAATCAAGTACGAGGACCGACATTGAAGAAGGTGAATCTTGGAGAGGAGGACCCTAAGACAATCCCCATCGGTGATGACTGGGATCCCGTACTGAAGGTGACAACATTCAAGATTTTTATGGAGTACAAAGATGCCTTCGCTTGGATGTACAAAGATCTAAAAGGTATACCACCAAAGTTGTGCGTACACAGGATCCCTCTCGTGCCAGGAGCACAACCCATATGAAAGAGACCTTATAGGATGAACAAAAATTATGTCGCCAAGGTACAAGATATTTAAAAGATGTTGGAAACAGACATTATATTCAAGGTGGAAATCAGTGATTGGGTGACACCAATCGTCATCTCACTAAAAAGGGAGTCAAAGTAGATCCAGATATGTGTGGACATCTAGTGCTTGAACGCATTAACAATCAAAGACCCATTTCCAATCCCCTTAACCGACACGATCCTAGAGGAGATGGCCGGACACGAAATGTACTCATTTATGGACGGGTTCTTTAAATATAACCTAATAATCATTGTCGAAGAAGACAAATTGAAGACAAATTTCATGGTGGAAGATGGAGTGTACACGTACAATCGAATGTCATTCGGGTTGTGTAACGTGTCAGCCACTTTTCAAAGAATAATTTTGCATATTTTTTACAAGATGTCGATCAACAACTTCAAGGCATTTCTGGATGATTGGTCAATCTACAATGATAAGGAAAAGCATCTGAAAGCACTTGGAGAATGTATGGAGAGATGTAGGGCAGCCTGCCTAGCCCTAAACCCAAAGAAGTGTGGATTCATGGTACTGTAAAGAAATTTGTTGGGACACATTGTCTATAAGGCCAAATTGAAGATGGACCCGGACAAGATAAAGGTCATCGTACAAATGGAGACCCCATAGAACATCACCGGAGTGAAATCCTTCCTTAGACACGTGGGGTATTACCGGAGATTCATCAAGAATTTTGCACAAATTTCCTACCCACTTGACATACTCAGGAGGAAAGGACAGTCATTCGTGTCGGAAGATGAGCAAAAGAAGGCATTCAATGAGTTGAAGGTATGATTGATCAGTTCACCAATATTGGTGAACCTTGACTGGAACAAAGAGTTTCACGTACACGTTGATGCCTCAAATTATGCAATCGAGGCGACATTGGCACAAGTGGGGATACAAGGAATAGATCATCCAGTATTCTTCACTGGTCATCTATTATCAAAGGCAAAAAAGAATTATAGTACGACAAAAAAAGACGCCCTCGAAATGGTGTACGCAGTGCAAAAATTTAGACACTACCTCTTAGAGACACCGTACACACTCTACGTGGACCACCAAGCCTTGATGTACTTGGTGAACAAACCTATAATACAAGGGAGAGTAAGTCGATGGTTGTTGTTACTACAATAATTCACATTTACAATCATCGTATGTTTAGGAAAAAGCCATGTGATTGCCGACCAGCTGTCAAGAACCCGATCTGGCAAACCCGCTAAGGGTGGAATAAACAAAGACTTTCTGGAAGCTCACTTGTTCCAGATTGCAACACTCCCTCTGTGGTATGAGAAGATTGGTGAGTACCTGTCAACATCGACATTTTCGAAGGATATGCCTCCAATCGAACAAAGGAAGCTCGTCCTAAAAAGCACAACCTTCCAGCTTATCAACAAGCGACTATATAAGATGGGGTTAGATCAAATATTAAGGCGATGTGTGATGAAGAGATTTTGGGCGTACTAAAAGAGGCACATGAAGGCCTAGCCGGAGGACACATGGGACCCAGTGGCACAACAAGGAAAGTTCTTTTGGCAGGATTATGGTGGCCGACGGTACATACAAACGCCCAAGAGTGGGTGAGAGGCTATGACATGTGCTAGAGAGTGGGGAAGCCTCTCAAGCGAGACTATATGCCACTATTTTCGTCCCAACCCCAAGAGTTTTTCAGACATTGAGGACTAGACTTCATTGGGCCGCTGAAAGTGAGCTAGTTGCATTAATGTCGGTACATAGTCTTGGCTACTAAGTACTTGGCGAAGTGGGTCGAGGCTCAAGCATTAGCAAACAACACCACACATAGTACGGCAAGATTAATCTATGAACAGATAGTGACATGGTACAACATTCCAATCCAAATCACTAGTAACCAAGGAGGGCACTTTGTCAACCATGTCATAAAGTTTTTGACGACAAAGTTCTAGATATTCCACAACCTGTCAAGTTTGTACTACTCGAGAGCCAATAATCAAGCAGAGTCTACAAACAAAGTACTAGTGTCCATCATTCACAAGTCGTGCAACATGAAAGATGCTAACTGGGAGGAGAGATTACTAGTCATACTATGGGCATATTGTACGACGTACAAGGTCACAACAGGGCACACACCATTCCAGTTGATGTACAACAAGAAGCAATAGTGCTAGTGGAGTACATGATACCGAGCCTAAGGATAGCAGTCGAGAACAAACTGGATGACATGGAGAGCCTTTAGGAGCGGTTATTCCAACTCAACAAGATTGACGAATGAAGAGTGATGGCACAATGGGCAACGAAAGTGATGCAGAAGAGGAGAAAATTCTGGCACAATAAACATCTTTGTTGCATGAATTTCCAACAAGGTTAGTTAGTTTTGAAGTATAACAGTCATAACGAAATTAAGCCCGAGAAGTTCAAAGTTCATTGGTTAGGACCTTTTAAAATCAGAGAATTCTGTAATACTGATAACGGAGCAGTAAAGTTGGAAAATTTAGACGAAACACTGCTACCAAATGCCATCAATGGGCCAAAGCTCAAACCATACAAGGAAAGAAGGGAAGAACTAGTGCAAATCAACATGCTTGAATATGCAACAAAGGAAGATTGGTCTGTACAAAGGGAGGAAGCCATGGAAGAACAAGACTAGGGTATAGGCGGCAACCAATATGTTGCAGAGGAAGACTGGACTGCACCTGTGGGAGAAAATCTCATGGAGGAAAGACTTGCAAGAAAAAGAGAAGGCATTGCAGTGCCTTGAGTACACAAGCATTTGACAAACGCTTTGTTCAGAACACCCGCTCTCTGGCAATGGGTGTGGGGACACTGGAAATACCAATTCCCATATGAAGACACAAGGAGGGGATACTTAGCCAAAGAGTTAGACAAGGAATCCCAGAGAGATAAGGAAGAGTAGGTTGCAAAAGAGAGGGAATGGGAACAAAGTGAAAGTGACGAAGAAGAATGGTGGAATGATGAGGACTAGAATGCATATGCATAAAAGGTTGGGTTGTGCCTCAAGACAATAATAATGACTGAAGACACCTTTATTTCTCATGTTGATGGGTACAACAATGACTTAATGAAGTACATGAAGGAAAATAATATGAAGACATCAAAGGTGGTGATGATAGACGGACCATGGTGAGTTGTGCCCAACCCAGCCAAGCCATCGATGATGGATGGAGAAAAGGTTACATGGTACCAACAATACAACATATGGTACATCGATGGGAACTTTAAAGATATAGAAGCCACCCCTTTGGTAGATAAATGGTTTGATTTGAAATTTATGGGTACTTGTGAAGAGGAATGCTATAAACGACCTCCATTTATGTGCTAATGGCATTATGCCTCAGAATTGAGAGTTTGAAAAGGCGATGAAATTAGAGGTTTGAAGATAAAAAATGAAGGGGAGGAGAGAGAAAATCAATATTATAAAAAACAAAAATTCAAGAGAAAGGAGTTAAAAAACAAAAAAAATAGAATGAAGGAGTTGCAAACTAGAAAAAAGGGAAAATTGAGAAAAATGAGAAAAATAAAAAGGAGAAATTCAAAAATTCAAAAAATAAAAAAGGAAGGAAAGATAATAAAAAATTAGAAAAAGAAAATGCGAGGAGAAAAAAGTATAAGTGAAGAGAGAGAAAAAATAAAGAAGTGAGAAAGGAGGTATTAAAAAATAAGGTGGTAAATATTAAAGCAAGAAATATTAAAGTCCATATATTAAACAAAAAAGGGACCATACGGCAAAAAAAGATACATAGATGGCCAATGTACAATAACTCTTAGCCAAGAAGGACAATCACATACAAGGGAAGGACAAGGAGTTGGAAAGTACGAGATATGAGCTGGAGAGGGCGAAGGGAAAATTGGCCAAGGCAGTGCAGATGGTGAAGCTCACACGAGAGAAGCAATTGGAAGCTAACTAGAAGCCGCAACATCTCCAACAGCAACAGTCCGCCATAACAACCCCGACGTCATTTGTACATCCAATAGCACCTTCTCACCCTCCCTCTTCTTGATTTCCCTTTCTATTCCCGTTTTTGTTTTCAGTCATCTAGAAGACCACTACTTTTGGGGGGATGATGTAGTCGGCCGAAAGCATAATTAGTCAGCCAGATTTTGTTAGTAAATAAGACTATAGTTAGTTCATAAATATTTCATATACTTTTGTACATGTTTTAGGAAGATTAATTCTCCAACTAGTGATTAGTTGCAATGAAGCATCGCAACGGTCGGTTTCTCAACCACTGCTAGCGGCTATATGTACTTGAGTCAATATAGTCGAGAGACATTATGTTAGTAACTACGACATTGTGCTACATGCTGTTACATTCTAATGTTATATTCTAGTACGGGCAATTGTAATTGGTTACAGTGAATCAATAAATGAAGTACCATTATTTTGTGCAACATGCGTCCATGAATATTCTGTACTTGTTATATGTTCTATGAATTTCCATTTACTCTCATAGTACATTGAAGGTATCCCAGTGAGTAAACAAAGAGAAGTTGATTGCCAAATAGGGTTTGCATTACAATTAAACAAAATCCAAAACACCCTATAGACTTAGCAATCCAAAAAATAAGAAATTGCGAAGCAACTCAAGAAACTCTTCGAAAAGATTATGTTCAAAGCACCCTTCAGTGCTCCAACATTCTTGCAAAAAAGAAAGATGGCACTATCAAAATGTGTAAAGACCACAAATCCCTTGACAAAATCATAACAAGAGACAATCATCTACTTCCAAGAATAGATAATTTCTCAAACACCTTCACAGTAGCGACAATATTTTTTAAAATTGATCTCCTAAATAAATAACACTACTAATCAACAATCAATGAAACAGGATACTTAAAAAGAAAAATCATTGAAAGAGATGGGCACTCCAAATTCTTAGTTATGCCCCCTTTACTAAATATGCATACAAACGAATGAAGGAACACGCAAATCATGATATGTTGCATCACAACACTACTAAGTGATTGAATGCATTACAAGGAGTCCTTATTATAAAGGTACTAGCTATTCATCAAATCCCATTTGCTAAGTATTTAGATAGAAATTGTAATGGCCAACAATTTTATAAAATTATCAGAAATTGCTACAAAGCAAAAAAAATGTTCAAACTATTTGTCCAAAGAGAGGAAAACAATATATTGCCCACAAAAGCAAACAATGTCACCTCCAAGAATGCGAGAAAATATGAATTCTATCCATCTTTTTGAAAGAGTTGGCCTAGAATTCTTAAGAGAGCTCTTATGTATTCATAGTTTAGAATCTAAATTTATCACAACTAGATGGAACTCAAGAGTCAAGAGTAAGGAAAACTCCTATTAGTGTATTTTCAAATGCTAAGAGTCAACAAATTCACCCCACCTTTTTCAGCTGCTATGTGCTACAACTTTCCATACTCCAAGGGTTGTGCTAATGAAAATTGTAGACAAAAGAAAAGAGGTTAAGAATAAGAAACAACTCAGAAAGTTTTTATTCCATGACCACCATAGCTATCTTATATATGGAACAACATAATGCAAAATAGATAGAAAACTCGGTAAGTTGTATCCAGGTCACAAGCTCTGTGAGTCAACTCCCATCAGACTGGACTCCTATTTTTCTCCTGACATATGTTGCTTCTTAAGTTTAGATGCATACTTTATTTAAGTAGTAGGATGGCTTAACTTTGCTGCTGCTTATCATTTGTGTTCAGAATATCTAAGGTCATGCATACAAGCAACTACCAAAGGATCTTCAAAATTTTAGCTGATATGGCTGCATAGTGTCGTATCTTTTGTCTTTTCCTTTTATCTAAGATTCTAACCTTGGAGCTCTCAAAGGTGGAGCAATCAAGAAGACTTTCTTACTTTGTCCTATAACCTTGTTGGAGACCTGTGCAGCTGGCAAAGTCCATCCGTAGAGCTAAAAGGAGACGTTCCTAGGAACCATGCAGGCTGACAATCATTCATTACTTTAATTATTTGGACCATCTCTGCTATACTTGATGACATATAACTAGTAGAATTCCACAATATGGATAGGAATGTCTACTATAATAAAGATTCAAAGTTCTTCTGCTCCCTTTTAGAGAACAAATACCTGATATACTAGACAAAATAGCATGAGTGCTACATATTGTGAACGAACATAGTTACATGGAAAATCTTGCACTACAAAGGCTAGAAAAGATAACATCTGAACAAGTCACAAGACTCAAAAAGCCTATATTCTTCCAAAAACAATAAATTTCTGGAAAAGGTGCCTGCTAAGATGGTGGGCATGCAGTAAGCAAGTCATTGTAGATCAGCATAGCCTGATCTCTTCGAAAAATATTCAACTCCCCAAGCAAGAGGGAAGAACAATCCTTCATTAAAGTTTATGTTCCATCCTTTCATCAACAAAAATTGTGTAGCGGATAGCCTTGTCTTACACCATAGCCCTTCACGATTGCCTTTCATAATCCAGTGTAAATGCTATTCCCTTCTTATTTTAAAGGATGAAAATTTAACTTCTTTCTGTGTAGATACTTAAACAACACTCATGACATTCCAAGCTGCGTTCTTTTAGAAGCATGGCTGCCCCTTAAGCAGCCTCATAAAACTACTAAAACCCACATACCCACCTTAGAATGTAATAAAAAAGGTACAGCAAGGTATGATGCATAATTACCCGAGGTACTCAACCGCAAAAAACGAGCTGGACTCCTAACATATACAGTCTTAAACATGCAGCGGAATAAAATTCATGAAAATACTAACACCCACATATTCCTGATATAATACAAAGCTAAATAATGATAAACATATACAGTCCTAGACATGCAACTGGCATGCATTCATAAAAACACTCACACTCACATATTCCTGGCACTGATGTAGAGCTAAATAGAATAATAATTACCTTTAAAGTTATTGCATATATAACTCAGAGAAAAACAAGGTATCTAACAACAAAGCGAATAGATACAAGAGAAAAAGGATAAATTAGAAAATTGCAAAGAAAATTGACCTAAAAATCTTTGCAGACAGAGCTTAAGAGCATTAGAGGCGCCCAAATACTCTTCTTAGAAATTGGCTATCCCAACACAAACTGAATTTCAGGACTTCGACCAACTGTAATAAATTACACCCAAAAATCTCAAAAAAGAAACCGAAATAGTACGAATTTAGAAATGGTTGTACCTTTTGGAAAACCTAACCAAATTGGATCCTTCTGATTTATCAAACAAAGTGTTTCTCAGGAAACTCTAAAATGATTCTTTGGTCCTACAAGAGCGCTTCCACCCGGAATGTCTAACAGGGTACAGTTGAATATATTGATTTGAATATCATATTGGAATATACCACAAACCATGAAATGAACTTTGGAAGGACACATCCATCGATTTGATAGGAGTTAAAAGATATTTAAGTATACATGGAAGCAATTAATAGGGGTAAAAATTACAATTGGCAAGTTTCATGTTGAATTCAAGAAGCGGGTATGTTTCGATAGAACTCAAAGAATGTGTGCTTAGGTAAGGGATGACATATAATAGGTGTTTTATATCAGCTTATAAAGTGGGTATGTTGAAATGCATTAACCAAAAATAAGAATAGGGGAAGGATCTAGTGGCAGTTTTAGTTAATTTCGTGCATCTTAAGTTTTTAAATTGTGCATTGGATTGACATGATTCTTTTGGAAATTTTTTTAATGCGAGTTAATAGCTTATAGCTATTTATTTGGTTTTTGGAGGTTTTCAACGAATACGAGAGGGTTCACTAGGCGTAGGAGGGTCAAAAAAGTGACCATTTAGACTTGACGTCCAAAACGTGCCCTCTAATGACCCAATTACTGTTTGCTTTCAACACCAATTAATTTTAAAAAATAAACAATTACTAATCATATTAGGATGCAATCACATTTATATATATAAAATAACTGCTCACTTTCGAATGTATAAAATTTATTATATAATGTTTGAAGTTCACGTTAGCGGTATTGAATGTTTGTAACACCATGTGCACCATCAGCCATGTCTCAAACTCCAGCCTTTGTACAACCCGATTAACTTCCACATCAAGTCTGCCACTATTATTTTTTCCCACATTTTTTGTGTTTACCACCCTCCATGGTGTGGTACTCGTCGTGGTCACCATATTGATCACGCTTCCAACAGTTTTTACAAGCGCAGATAAACCCTCAATGGTTGATTTTCAAATTCCCTCCACGGTTTCAAGTAATGTCAAATTCTCATTTTCCCTTTCATAATGCAGATAATGGTACTCATGAGTCCAGTTATTGGGCATTTTTCTTGAATCGTGAAGGGTTTCTTAGCTGTTTGATTATGAGATATTGACTGATTTCATCATTTTTTAGCATGTCGATTGTTGTCTCTGTCATGTGATACTCTCCATGGTTTGAGGTAACGTCAACCTATCACTTCTCCTTTCATTTTGCACAAAATGGTACTTGTGAATCTATTATGCATGAGTACTCTTGTCTTTGTTGCATCATTGTGTAAACTGTTTAGGGTTTCATTATCACGAACCCATTGACTTAATACAATGAAATACTTTGCCAAGTTGTATATTTTGCATACATTCAACTTTTTTGGTTATATTTTAAAAACCCCATCTGTAATCATGATTTTGTCTAATTAAGGGATTATTTCACATGCTATTTTGATCGATATCTTTGATTTTCATGAAACCCTAAACTTGTATGGGCTTTTTTCCAAAAACACTTGCTTTTTTGGGCATATATCTGAAAATCCACGTCTGTATTCATGAGATGTTTATTTACAATTTTTAAAATGAGGGTTTTTTTCAATATGGTGGGTTAAATATTACAAACCCCCTATACAAATTCAAGAAAATTTGTATTTAATTAATGGCTTGTCAGTTAATTCATAAAATCCCCCTTTATATTCAAGAAACTATGTGCATATTTGTGAAGTTCGCTTAATTGGGTTTTGTTGATGGGTGTTTTTGCACTTTCTCAACACAGGCAGCACACAAGTGTACTACCTCTCTTGAAAGATAGTTCCTACGAGCAGGTTGCAAAAAATATTGCAAGGTCTCGCAGGTGTCAGGTCATGACTTGCAAAAACAACTCAATTGGTTGATGTGATTTGCTAGTAATCGCAAAGGGCATTTATGGTTCACTAAATTTGAAGGGAATTGGATCTTCAAACGGAGTTTTATGGAATTCTGAAAATGAAGTGTAGTTGTTGCAAGTTCAAAACAACAGTCTAAAAGACCATGTTTATCATCAGATTTGGCTTTACAATGATGTTGGAACTTTACCTCAACTTCAATTTTTATGGAAAAGTCAAAAGGGAAAAGGGAAAAGGGATAGAGGGTTTCCTATACCTGCAACTAATGTTGAACAATAACAATGGAGGATGCTACAATGGGCAGCCTTCCTAAAACTAAGTTCCACTTAACCAAAACAGCTTACAATCTCATGAAACTAGTGCAATCTTCTAAGGTCTGCAGATTTTTAGCTATCCATTCACCATGAAGTATGAGCAATAGATGAGTTTTAAGTGCAACAATAAAGTAATGTTCAGACTACCTTTACATTGTTGTTCATCGTCAATAAACAACAAAAAGTATGAACAAGGGAGGCATCAACACCATAACATTCTTCGCCATTAAGTGCAGCATGAATTAACAACTAAAGTAATTTAAAACTTAGGACAGCAAATCTAAAATCTAATAGTGAGGAGATGAATCATGCACACATGTGAAGAAACATAAGAACCCATCAAAATAATGCAATTCTCATTAAATTTCTACAAAAAAACAACTTAACTCTCTCTTTGAAAATGAGAGGAAACCCCTATTTATAGTTTTTCAAAAGTGAAATGAATGGCTAAGATTTACATTCATTGTGTGGCCAAAATTAATTTTACATTAGGGTTTCACCTACCCCCAAAATATAACATTATAAAATACATCTTTGTCTTTTCCCTATTTTGTCCTCTAGTGGCTCTAACATTATAGCAGTTTTGTCTTCTAGTGACTTCCTTCCTTTTCAACTACACTGTCAAACATTCATCCTCAATTACTAGTTTTCCTGCACTTTTCTAGAGGGTGGCATACTCCACAAATTTTCCCATCAGGGCCTGAAGCTTGTCCCATTCCATGATGTCAGATTGCAGGATCTGAAAAGTCATCTTCTTGAATCTTCTAGTGATATGCTCGCAGTGTTTGGTGCATTTGGGTGTGGCTTTGATAACCTGCTCAGACTGAGTGAAAGCTCCTGCAGCAAAGTCCATGAAATCTAGTGACAGTGTGTCTATAGCCCCCTTTTCCATCTTTTTATGAAAGAATGGCTTGATTTTCTCCAAATCCAATTCTAGGGCGAGCATGTCAGAGTTTGTCATCATTTTTTAAGTAATCTTCACTGTCAACCCTGTGCTTTGTAACCCATTCAAGGTCGAGCTCAACTTCGTGCAAGACCCTCTCTAGGACTTCTTTTCTATGATCCAGGCCCATCTGCTAGGTTTCCACTAGCAAATGATCATCTTTTATGAGCCCTAACTCTTTTTCCCATGTTTTCTTAGGCAGCTTGAGGATACTTGCAAGCTTAGGATATGTGATCCTATATAACTCAATGAACATGTTGCATTATTTTTCCATGACCTCTAACTGCTTTTGTAAGTCCTGAAACTTGTTGAACATCCGAGCAACGTGACGGATGCCCATGCCGCCATTATATATTACCTGCTAGAACCAATCAATTGTGGCCTTGGTCCAATTTTTCATCTTTTCCATTCTATTGAACTCTTCTTGGGAGAGAAGTGGGGGAGCGGATGATGTCGTTGGGGCCTCTTCTTCTATGGATGTCCATTGTTGAATATAGGCAGTGAGATCTACCACTTGTGCCTTCAGTTCTTCCTTTGTAGTCTGATCCTTATTCATCTATTGCATTGTAGTGACCACAGACCACTGGAATTCATCTATTTTTTGTTCTCTGGTTGTCAATCCTAGGTTGATTGTCAATATACTATAACTTTGGCCTTGCACGGCGCCTGTATCCTTATCCACTACAGTGGTAACAATTTGTAACATTCTGGACTAGGTGGCATCCACCATAATATGAGAGCGGACCCTAGGCTTTTTCTCCTTTCTTGTCTTTGTTTGGGCTCTGGCTAGTATTGCTTCAAGTCTAGCCTTCAGATCAGTAGCCACCGGAGTCTTTTTCTGTAATTGTTTTTCCAACCAATCAGGCACCTCGGTTTTCCCCTTGGGTGATTCATGATCACCTTGCTCTCTTTGTTTTTTTCGAGGTCGTTCCTCTTCATGGTGAAGAGCCTCTTGATAAGTCCTTTCTTCTTCATCTAAGTCCTTGATTTGTATAATATTTTCTCTATCCAACTCAACA
>VDFB02283120.1:0-42233 GCA_007258455.2 Sequoia sempervirens | reverse complement strand
ACATGTCTTATCCTCCAACTTGGCATTTATGACTTACAAGTCTTTTTTCTTGAGCCAAGTGGCACTAACTCCTCTTCCACATCTCCCTCCACAAGCCATCTTTTGAATTTCAAATATCCACCTAATAGCATTTATGTGCACATTCATCAAAATGTGCTCCACTTCTCTCCATTCACATGTTGACAAGTGGTATTGTGTCATTGGTTGGTCTTTAGTCCCACATTCATCATTTTTGCTCATTCTTCCATCATTCTCTTCTATAAATAGAAGGCTCTTTTACTAATTTGGGATCCACAATCTTAGGCATTTTCATCCACAACTTGAGGCAAAGTCACTATCTACAAATTTGAAGCAAAGTTCATCCATTTTCATCCAAGTTATCATAGCATTTCATCACCATAGCTAGGTTATTGAGAATTTGCACCAAGGATCAACTATTCACTCATCAAGCTTGTTTAGGAGTTGGAAAAAGGCTTCTTTCCAAATCAAAGAAGCACCAATTCCCCCATGGGATGTTGGATTTGAGCATTTGAATAGGATTTGAATAGCTTTCAATTATTTTCTTTACTTTATTTCTTGTTCATTGTGCTTTGAATGAATCTCATGGGGAATGCTAGTTTAGATTTGTTTATTGACTAAAATTGTGTTGTTTTCCATGTTTGAGAAGGTCTAAATGAAGCATTCACATTTTGGCGCTAGAAAGAGGGCATAAATCTCAAAATTAACATGTTTTTTTGGCCATTTTCCTCTTCTTCTTTTTTGGTCTTTCCAGGTCAAATTGTGTTGTTGGAAGAAATAGCGATGCATATGTTGTTGGATGATGTGGTTTTGTTGCTAATATGTGGTTGTCATTGATGTCAACACTATTAGCATTAATTCATTTGAAGCTATATATGTCAAGGATATTGAGAAAATTGTAATGAGATGAGTTGCAGGTTGTCAGTGGTGAAGTGAAGTTCAATATGTCAGTAAGTTTTGTACATTGATGATCAAAGGTTTTGGACTAAAGGGTTTGTTTTTTAGTGTATCTAGTTTATCCACATCAAGTTTCAGAGATCGGCGTGAAGATTTGATCGAGTTATGAAGATTCTCATTCTTATAGTTTTTTTGTTGCTTCAGTTAGTATTACTGATTGAAGATGATGCTATTTCAATTAGTTCAGTTGTTGTGGATGCTTCTTTGGTGATTCGTGATGCTTGTGGATGTTTCTAGATCATGCTCTATCTTTGTTGCATGTCTGCATTGATCATTGTGCTCGTGGTTGGCGATTTTCTCTTGTGTGTTCATGTTTTTCTTGTTCTTGGCTAACATGGTGTTTGTAGCGTGTTGTGGATCTTCGAGGAGTAATTAATTAAAGTGTTTTCATGTTGGAGATGTTGATTTGGGTATTTACTAAGTTGCGGCCGACCTTGGTTGATTCACATTAATAATCTTTAGTGTTTTGGGCTGACAGTTTATACTCATTTTATTATTTTGTTGAAGCCGACATGAAGGGATGAAATTTCTTGTTGCGGATATATAAGAGCAATTGTTTATTTGAATTGAAGTGTGTGAGTGTATGCCAGAGTGTGCTTCTGTGTGTGTGTGTGCGAATATTGATCTAAATCATTCAAAGGCATAGCAGAGTGTGAAGAAGAGTAAAAAAGAGTGAAGAGTTGTTCATGTGATTAATCAGAACTGTAATCAATCATTAGCAGATGTTATTTTATCAATTCAAATCCCCGCAAATGTAATTTGATTCTTTTTGTAAGATGGTGTGTCTTCTATTGGGCGATTAGCCTTGTTGTAATTGAGCAATGAACTCTAGGTAGTGTGCCTGAATGCATGTGCATTCCCCATATTTCATTTCCATTATACTTTTAATAGGGTATAATCTTGTGGACTAACCTCCACCGTGTTTTTTCCCCTAACAAGGTTTCCATGTAAAAAATCTTGGTGTTATGTGTGTTTCTGATGTGTTGATGATTTATGCTTTCATGGTTAATTATCGTATCTAAGAATAAGGTTAATAAGTTGAATAAGTTTTGAATTTTTGTGACAATTGATTCACCCCCCCTCTCTGTTGTCTACCCTTGTGTTGCCAACATATGTGGTCTATGTTTTTCCACAAAGCGACGCTTGTTTCACCAGAACACCGCTCAAATCCTCAAATAGCGTCACTATCGTTCCAGTGTCGCTATTTGCACTCAAATAGCGTCATTGCCTTTGTGTTTCAAATGGCAACACCTTTTCTTTCTTTCTTTTTCACTCAATCTTAAAATGGTTGTATCTTGGTCATATTTTGGTCTTTTTTGGAGCTTTTTTTTAAATGGGGTAGAATTTCATAAGCTATCCAATGGTGTAGGTGTTTCTCAACTTTGATAGATTTAAATTTTTTAAATTTTCACCTAATGTCAAATCACAATGAAACTTGGTCTAAATTTTAGGGTTTTTATGCTTAATCATTTATCTAACCCTCATATCTTCTTGTTTCTTGATTTCATCTAACATTTGGAGCTTGGATTGCAGGTTTTAAAGGATCATGAAGCATGGAAGTGAAAGAAAAAGCATTATCACATGATTGTAACAAGTGTTTTTAAACACTTTGGGAGCAATTATAATCTCATTCTTAAGGCTTTGTTATCTTCAAGTTTTAGGACCCAAATAAATTTCTTTTTGGTTTTAAAAAGAACAATCAAAGGGTTAAAAAAAGAACCTTAGGAACTTACTAAAGTTGGTTTTGGATTTAAAAATTGAACAAGAAAACTTCACACTTCATTTTGGTGCTATAAAAAGAATCCATTATTGCTTTTGAAGTTAAAATGAACATGTTTTTTTTGTGTTTTGTAATATTTTTTACGAGTTAATATCATTTTAAAGGCATATGCACTTCTCTCGCGATTCATGGCGATCTTGAGAATCAAAAGTATTTTTTGTGATATTAGGTTTTCTAAAAGATTGCCTCCATATTTCAAATTTGGGCTCTTAAAAATTGAACAAATATTTTTAGTTAAGTATATTGTGTGTGTTCTCTCTTTGTTCACGCAAACAAAGATTGATCAAACTACAGATGTACTTACTCGCTTTTGTTTACCTTTAGAGGGCCTGCCTTGGTGGGAAAAAGTACTCACCCCAAGGGAACAACCCAAGCAGTAATGAGCATAATCCAAGCTCTTCCAAACTGCTATATAAATTTGTGGTTGTGATGAAAATCGTAAACAATGGGAAGCAATGCATGATAACTCTCCCCCAATATCTTTATGATGTGTAAAGCCCTTGCTCTAAGGGTTGGGAGATCTCTCACAAGGAGTTTATTATTGCACCCCCTAAACTGGATGCCCTTACTATGAACCTTTGTTTAGAATCCAAAATCCCAATATTTGTTGGCGTTAGGAGGTCGGACCTCCAGAGTCGTCCCACATATTTGCAGTTCTTTGTAGAGATGAAAAGTTTTTCATGGGAGATTCATGAGAACTGAAGCTTGGCTAACCTATAGAAGTGAGTGTCATGGAGGGGATCCAATGTGGTCAAGCTTCTAATCATCCACTCTGAATAAGCGCAGTTGGATTTATCCAAGTGGGAATTCAACAAATATTTTCTCTTCTATCCTAGGGTTGTGCATTCTTTGAGTTAGTAACACATTGCTTGAATCCAAAATCTTGAAAACAAACATTCAACAAGGACATCAAATTTCAAACCCTTTAGTGGAAGTAAATACCTTTGAAAAAATCCAAGTGCTATTGTTTTCCCTAGGGATTCTATCCTTTGAGGCTTCTAAGTATTTGGATTTACATCTCAATTTGCTCTCACTAAAGTCAACATTAGGGAAATATTGCCTTGATTTTCTTGATTTCCACATAATGGACTTCGTGGGATGAAAATAAATTGGGACATTAGACATTTAGTTTGAAACTTAAGCAAGACAAGTGGATGTGGTAAAAGGCAATTCATTAACCAAGATTAAATCAATTGAATCCCACACATGTGCTTGTTATCTTTTTTCTTATGATCTTCCAAGAAAAACATTGATCTTTTGGTTTGAACTACTCATAGGGTAAAGCATGTTCTTCACTATCTTGTTCTTGTAAACAAATTCCCTCTTAGGTTCATCTAGGGTCACAATCAAACACTTCATCCATCTCAAACATCAATCAAATCCCATCTCACAAACAACTTTTGAACCATTGGAAAAATCATGCATACTAGGCTTTTGGCAAATCCTTTAAATCAAATCAAAATCATCTTGTTTGACTAAGTGTGTGTGGATGAATCCTTCTTCATACACTTAGTTAAATTGTCACCTTGTGGACAAATTCATTCCAAGACAACATCTAACCTCTTGGATTTTATGAGTTCATTATCAAATCCAAATCAAACCAAATCAAATCCAAATCCAAATCAAACCAATCCAATCAAAAGTCCTAGATTCTAGCATTGATCCAAAGTTCCTAAAAGTTCAACACCCATATCATTCACCCCTTTCATCCTTCATCTCATCATTGATCCTAAGTCCCTTAGAGGTCAACAAGGTCAAAACACAAGCAGAACATGGAATATAAACTTGATCCATACATCATGAGTAATCAACCAAACTATCAAAGCCTTACAATGTTGATTGATTATCAAAACTCACATTTATACAATCAATACATGGGATCATTATCTCCTACAAACCTCAATGGTACAACAAATGTGAGTATTCCCAATCTAAATTTTGGAACACCTTTCCCTATGGTAGATTTAAATCAAAGTTGAAACCTACAAATCTATTGACCAAACAATCAATGCATGAGTCTTCAACAAAACAACATTATCCCACCAAATCCATACATGCCAAATGTGAATATACCAAGTACAACTTTACCAAACATGAACATTTTGAATCCACACTTGGTAAACTTTGGGATAGATATGTTTTTGAATCATACAAATTTTGTTAAAAGTCTAAACAATATGTTAAGACTCCATGTATTGATCCAAGTCAAGGTAACACCATGCAAAATCAAAGTTACCTAAATCAAGGCAATGTGATTCCCAACCACAACAATGTTCAATTTCAACCTATCATGCCAAACTAAGCATCATCCCAAATCAAGACATTTTCCAAAATCAATTTGTCCATGATCCCATACAAATACCACAAGTATACATTCCAAATCTACTTGAACAAAAACCAAATCAACTATAGCAAGGGTGTCAAGATCAAAATCAAGATCAAATTTGGTAGGATCAAATTGCTACACTTACCAAAATAGTTGATTCATTGCGCCAAGAGACATCTCCACCCAAAAATCAATACACTTTTCCATTGGCTAAACCATGTCATCAAAGCATTGAGTTGTGTCTACAACCACATCAAGAACAATATCTCCAATGTCAAGAGGCTGGATATCAATATCAACAACATCAACAACAAACCCAACCTCCATGTCTCAAAGATCAATCACATCTCCAAAATCAATCACCACAAGGTCAATTTAAAGTACAAATCTCACAAGGTAAAAAACAAAAATACAAACCACTTGGGGAACCAATCGAATTGGTCATACAATAGCTAGTACAAGAAAATCTCATCAAAATCCCCTTTTATGAAAACTATCAAGAGCCTCAAGTTAAACCACTAGGGTATAACGAGAAGTACCTTTGTGATTATCACAAAATAAAGGAACACACAACATCCAACTGTATTCAACTCAAAAATCTCATCCAAGACCTCATTGATAAAAAAAAAATAGTAACTATTGGGGATAATGATCAGGACTCAACCACTAGTGATAGCATTGACAATCTCTCCTCCACAATTGTAGAAAATGATGATCAAGATCTATCCATCAATGAGAACCTTGAATATTTTTCTACTTCATCTGAAGATCAACTCAACATACATCAAGAGTCACTTTTTGGTCATGATAAAAACCCCTCAACAATATTCGACAATGATCTATTTCAAGGAGTGTTAGAATTATTTGATCCTATTGACATAATCCACCATCCATCAACCAATGATCATGTTGAAAATGTCTCTACATCACTTAATGAGTTAGATAACATATCTCAAGAATTTATTTCAAAGCATGATCAACATCTTTCACTGAAGTCTAGCAATGGTTCTTCATAAGATATATTGACATCCTTTGACCTCATGGTTATAGATATTGAAGGAATATTCAACTCCATACTTGATCCAAATCCACTCAAAGATCAAGAGGATATTCAGCAACTTCCCATTCCTAATGAAGATATCCAAGAACCCTTTATAAGCAATCCATCCTTTGAAATTGACCCATGTCAAGAACTTGATCCAAAGCATGTCGAAAGCAATTTTGAAATCACTCAAGATCAAGAATTTGTATCTCCAAGCTACTACAATGATCTAAGGGACACTCTCATATCTATACAAGATGTCACAAATGATGATCACATCCACATAGCACATACTCCTCCATCTACCCATGAGATGCTTTCTTTGGATGGACACATAGATGATCTTCATTTAGAACATGATTCCTTTACTCTCGACATTATTACACAAAAAGAGCAGGTTATTAATTCCTATAGTCAAACTAAATTGTCAATATCAAGATCAAATATATCCCAAATTCAAACTGAGGACATCATGTACGAAGATATCTAGCATTATCCACTCAAAGAAGCAGGTTAGACAAAACATGATATTCCAGAGTTAGCAGAGTAGCAAATTGAAATAACGTCATTTGCAATGGTCACTTATCAAAGAATGCTTACTGAACAAGACATCTCAAAACAAACAGAATCAAAGAACAAAGGTGCTACTACCACCATACTAGGGGAAACTTTATCTAGTGCAAGCATCAACATAGGGAGCACGAAGAATCCTTATGATGAAACCAATGCTAATACTACAACCAGCCGTGTCACGAATCTTCATCCACCCATCACCCCATACATGAATTGAGACCAAAATCAAAAGAAATATTTGAATCAAAGCACGAAGAAAGTTATCAAAGTAAAAGAAGTTGAAAATCATAAGGGACAAATCAAATACAAGTGGATACCAAAGAATACTAAGAAAAATTATCCCTATCAAACTCCATTAGTCAAACAAACTATGGGGAAAAATTAAAAAGGGAAAAGTATCCATCAAAGATGTCCACAAAGGAAAAAGCGGACTTCTCAAGCAACATACAAAGTATATCAAGTTTTTGGTCCTAATTCCCTTCACACTTTCATATCCACCCATCATTTCTCATCTTCCCAAGTTTGGAGAGTCAAAGGTTCCAAACTATCAACCAATCCATCTTTTATTCCTAAACACACTCCTCCACGCATGATATTCAATTCTCACATTGACCATGTATTGGCAGCCACCCTTCATCATAAGGATTCAAAAGGCACTCTATCGTGATGTGGGCACAAAGATAGAGTTAACTCCAATATCAACAAAGTAGATCCAGAATCTCAAAAGTTGTATTCAAGTGCACGTATCTTGGAAAAACAACTTCTTTAGGTGGGATATCGATGGCACATTATGATAGAAGCATCTACATCAATACCACCAGGTGATTCAACATGAGCTTAAAAATATTTCATAGAGAAATACAAAAAAAATAAAAAAAGGATTGAAAACAATAAAGAAAAAAAATCATCCTCTAGTGAAAACCACTTTGGTGGCGCTTTGGACAGGTACCATGATGAAAACCTAGAAAACATGTGTCATGTGTAAGAATCGATCATCTACGTGCGCTAGTTCAGGTGGAAGCATCTCATCTCATCCATAATAAATCCAACATTCCATCCATCTTAACTCCATTCATCCATGAAGCATTTATCCAATCCATTTTCATCCATTTACATCCATCTTCCACATTATCTTGATCTTGAAAAATTTTGGTGCACACTTTACACTTGCTTATGGTAGACATCTTGACATGGGTCATTTTCATTGATCCTATCCTACCTAGCATTATCTAAGCCATAAAGCATTATCCAAATGAGCATTCTTTGTTTGAACACCTTAACTTATCACAAGATAACCCTTGGCATCCTTTGCGTGCTTACCATATCCATCCATCCATACACCTATCCAAGCATCCACCCAAGGCATTCCATACATTGCTAGACATTGGGGGCAAATATTTACATCTTGCTTTAGGAATAAATCTTGATCTATAGCTTCTAACTTATGTGGTGATCTGAACATTGACAAACGTGAAATCAAATTGGTCAAACCACTTGTGAGCAAGAATCCAAATCACTAGCCATGTCATATTTTGACAAGAAGATGTTCCTTATCAAGCATTATCTTTCATCGAACATCAATCCAAACAATCAATATCAATTGCATCTTATTGGTACTTCAATGTTGTATCAAATCATTCAAAATAATTTTGTTCCAAACCAAGCCTCAAAACCTTGATCAATCGAATCCAATCAATCCATCATAATCTTGGGATATCCTTCCCAATCCTTGTGTTTCTTAACACTATCCTTGCATTGTTGTGTATCCTCAACAATGTTATTATCATCAATCCATCATCATCTTGGGATATCCTTCCCAATCCTCATGTTGCTTAACACTATCCTTGCATTATTGTGTATCCTCAACAATGTTATCATCATCAATCCATCATTCCGATCAATCAACCTTAGCTTGTTTTTCAACAAAATCCAAAAATAGAGCACTGATATCATCACACATATCCATATCCAAATCGTCAAAATCATGCAAAAATCCAAAAACATCCAAAACATATCAAAATCCAAAAATAGGTTAAAAAGTCAAAAAAACGTCAAAAACATGCTATATGAACTACATCATCTCTAAGCTTAAATGTAGGCAAGGCTAATCTTTTATCATCCCCCAAGACACAAAAACATTCAAAAAACACAAAATCCAAAAACATTCATAAAATCTCATAAAACACAAAAACATTGGAAATTTTGAAAATCAAAACATTTGTAAAACATCTCAAAATAAAATACCAAAAATAGCCTCAAAACATTTCAAAAACATCAAAAAAAATCTAAATATTTGAATAAATCCATCCATCCCATCTCGCTTTCACCCGAAATAAAACATCCACTCACAATAAATCATCGTCATCTTCAACCTTTGGTAACGCAATCAAAAACAAGTCTAGCAAATTGAAAGTGAAAACTCAAAATGTCAAGGTCTCAAGTCTAGGTTAGTAATTAAACAAGTTGGTCAACTCTTGGTATTAATAGCCTATCATCCAATCAATCCCAAAATCATTTGATAACATCATGTCCTAGGAGGCATCCTTCCTACAATGGACATCAACATCAGGCATCATCGTAATTTAGTCTTGGCTAGCGGTATGAAGAACATTAGCTTGTTTGCTTACTTGATCTTTGTCTTTTGGCTTATCTTATTGCGCTCATTCTGATGACCTCTCAATGATGTCCAAACTAAGGGATTTAGAGAAAAAGGAATGGGGCAACGATCACTATCTTTTTATCTGTTGTGCTTGTTGGATGTTCTTGTAATATAACCTTGGTCATACATGCTTTGTTTGGTTTGTAGGAAGGGTGTTTTAGGTGTCTTGTTGACCACATAGGAAGGCTTTCCTTTCTATGTTTTGGTCTGAGATGTTTGAAATTTTTATACATTTTGAATGAGGTTTCGTATGCCAGGTGTGAACAGGAGTACTCTTATTTGATTGTCGAGTCAAAGTCCATCATACTAGGTGCAACGCCATTCTGGTTCTTTATACCTTGATGCATTGTGCCTCTGTGTGTTATCAAACATAAGGTAAGTATGCCCTTTTAAAATTCCAATTCCTGATAAGCAATGCATCATCATCATCATCATCTCTAATAAAGTCTCATAGATCATGGACTTGTTGGATCCTCTTATCTTCATAGATCGTTTCTTCTTTCTTCTCTGCACACTAACATGGTACCATGACAGTTAATCAAAAAACATCACCAATGCATTCATCCTGCATCCACAAACCATCAACATGATGCATATCATATCATATAAAAAACATTGATTATCTCACATGCATTGCAATTCATCATTGCATAATATAGATTGGTTATTATAAGCATTTTAAAACCATCTCATTTGCATCATCATCATAACCATCCATACGTCCATCTTGAACCTCTTTGTCATGAGATCGAACCTCAAATCGAACTTTTCGCTCAATCTCTTGAGGGGACAGTATACCAACATAATCCTTTCATTGGGGCAACAGTGGGGCATCTGAAAAAATTGAAAAAGTTTTGAATTTTGATCTCAACAAGGTTATTCTTTGAACCAACGTAGCAGGTACATTGTTTCAAAGAGGGGAAAAATGTAGACACATAAATTATACTGATTGATATCGTGCACTTGATCCTGATTTACTAACATCAGTTATGCCTAAATCATCTCTCTGCTAACCATTTAATCAAATAATATTTATTTGATTAAATTCATCATAATTCCTCTATTAATTAAATAAATCAACTTTTATTTGATTAAGTCATTATCTTCTATTAATTAAATAAATCATTTTATTTGATTAATCATAATGTTCCTCTTTTAATTAAATAAATCCCTCTATTTGATTAAATCATAATCTTCCTTTAATTAAATAAATTAACCTTTATTTGATTAGATCTAACATCATCCCTTTAATTAAATAAATCAAACTTTATTTAATTAAATCTAATAATCATTATTCCTCTCATTTTGATTTATTTATATCCTAAAATCTAAATCAAAGTGTCAAATCAACTAATTATCATCTAAGTTAATCAAATCATGATTAATCCTAACTCTAATTCCTCAAATCCTCTAGATTTTGAAACTTGTGCAAGTAAATCAATTTAATTGATTTATAAATTCATCCATTTTCATTCAAAAAGGGAATCAATTTGGAATATTCTTTAAATTTGAATTTTCCCTCCCACATGTCTTATCGTCCAACTTGGAATTTAAGACTCTTACAAGTCTTTTTTCTTGAGCTAAGTGGCATTAACTCCTCTTCCACATCTCCCTCCACAAGTCGTCTTTTGAATTTCAAATATCCACCTAATAGAATTTATGTGCACATTCATCAAAATGTGCTCCACTTCTCTTCGTTCACATGCTAACAAGTGGCATTGTGTCATTGGTTGGTCTTTAGTCCCACATTCATCCTTTTTTCTCATTCTTCCATCATTCTCTTGTACAAATAGAAGGATTTTTTACTAATTTGGGATCCACAATCTTAGGCATTTTTGTCCACAACTTGAGGCAAAGTCACTATCTACGTAATTGAAGCAAAGTTCATCCATTTTCATCCAAGTTATCATAGCATTTCATCACCATAGCTAGGTTATTGATAATTTTCACCAAGGATCAACCATTCACTCATCAAGCTTGTCTAGGATTTGGGAAAGGGCTTCTTTCCACATCAAAGAAGCACCAATTCCCCCATGGGATGTTGGATTTGAGCATTTGAATAGGATTTGAATAGCTTTCAATTGTTTTCTTTACTTTATTTCTTGTTCATTGTGCTTTGAATGAATCTCATGGGGAATTCTAGTTTATATTTGTTTATTGACTAACATTGTGTTGTTTGTCCATGTTTGAGCATGTCTAAGTGAAGCATTCACAAAAACGTCAAGGAAAAAAGCTTACACAATCAAACCAAAAACTATGCGCCATAATATAATGGACTATGAAAATGATATGTCTAGATTCAATTCGTCACTACTAAAAATATTTTTTTTCTTATAGCTATCTCAAAATCTTTGGGATTCAATATTGAGTCTTGTAGTGTCTATCCTAAGTGACACAAACTTTATCTAATGTGCAAGATCAATTTGAACCATGTAGGAATGCCTTCACAAAATGTGCACTTCAAAAATTGTTCACCTTCATCTTCCTAGTATTTGGTTCTATGAAGGTGGTGTCTATGGACACCATTTAGGAGTTTACCAACTTGATAGGTCAATGAATTCTCTTGAGTTAAACCCCTTTTGTAACCTATATAAATGGTGATGACCAATATTAAAAACAGCATGCATAGACATGCAAACTAACAAAATGATAATGATGTCAATCTAATTCTTTAGTGCCCTTTAGAAATCAAAGTGTGTTTTCTAATAATTTTCTTCTTGTACCACATATTTTTCCTTATTATTCCAAATAAAATTTAGTACACATTAAATTTGTTTCATGTAATAACCACCCTTGGTTAACACTATTGTATTTATTAATTTTTTTTTCTACTATCATTTTCATTGCCCTTAACACAATCTTAATAAAAAAAAAGCTTCTTTCAATTCAAAAGTGTGAATTTCATAACCTTACCAAACTATAGCAATGGTAGCAACTCTACATGTCATAAACTTACCTTCTTGTACTAAATCTAGGATAAGCTCTCATATCACAATAAATCCCTAGAGCTAATCTTATTCTTTGAGAGTTTATTCAAAAAATCTAACCAATGTATCCCTCTTCTAAAAATCAAAAGCTTTGCACCCCACAAAATATAGAAAGACTTCATCCATATAATTGGGATAACATATGACCTCTCTTTTAAATCACTATCATTAATTGTGCTTATGCTTTTAATTCAATCCACATACAATAGTATAATGTCAAGTATGTTCTAAATAGTTGTTAGTACAATGTCAACAAGTAGGAACATAAAACCATATAGTGTCCAACACATACATGCATCATGGATACATATAATGGTAAGCTCATCACTTATACACATTGTGACTAGCTTATGCATACATCACATGTACATAGTGTGACTAGCTCATGCATCCATCGCATATACATAGTGTGAACAGACCATGCATATATCATATTACACAATTTAACTAACCCATGCATGCATCACATATAATAGCATGACTAGCTCATGCATACATCAGATATACAAACATCACATGTAATAAATGTGACCTTGTTGCATCAATCTTCCCTTTTACCTAGCTCACTAACACCTAATCCTTTTGTACATCCTAGCTAGAAAAAAGAAAGTTGATATATCCCATATTAAACCTTGGGTCCCATCCTTTTTCCCATATTAATTATTTAATTGTTCATGGTGGGGAATTACTCTAATTAATTAAGTAAATAAGAGTTATTTAATTGACTAGTGGAAGGATTGAATAAATTTGATTTAGTTGATTAATCTTTATCAAAGGTGATACAAAAAATATGAGGTGGATTTGGAGTGTACATTTTTTCTCTCTTTGAGACAATGTTGAGACCACGAGTCATGATGTCATTTCAAAGAAAAACTAAAAAATATTTCTTTTGTGAAAATAAACTAGTGACAAGATGCTCTAGTTTTTCATAATAATAAGGGTTAAAGAGGGTAGGAAGAAGCCCCCTCAAGAGACTAGGTAGTATGATAGGGCCTAAGAGTGAGCTTTTAAAAGAAGTAGGGTTTAAGATGTGAAAATAGAAGGAAAATTAGGAAGAGTGGTGAAAATAAGAGAAAACCCTATAAATAAGGGGAAAGGTGAATAAGAACTCATTTTACCCCTTTCCCATAGAGAAAATTGTGATTTGACCTTGAGAGAAAAGATGGAGTGTATCCTAGTCCAAGATCATTAGAGTGAGAGAATGCAAGAGTATAAGTGACCAACAAATGCAAGACCGTCGATGAGTACCACTTTCAAACTAAAAATTTTCCATTTGAGTGCATTTATGAGGGTAGGAAGGGCTAGGAAAATGTATATGTCGAGAGGTTTTTGACACCATGTCATCTATGTTGGATCCTATGTGTTCTAGTCAATCCCCAAGGATTTTGCATCGTGTAAAGAAGTGTATGCACCTGGTAGTAAAGAAATGACTTCTAAATTAAGACTAGAGCACCTATACACCAAGGTAGATCATCTATGTGTCATCCTAAAGTTTTTTCACGAAATGACAATCCACAAGAAAGAAAGAGAACTTCCACTTCTAAAAGTAGCATCTACGTTAGGAAATGGTAAATCTCCATATATACTAAATATGAAGCATCTACACCAAGGAAAGATCACTTGTATGCTAAAATTTGTATTTGTGCTAAGAAAAAAATAGAATAAATGTTGGCTATAATAAATAGATGATGGATGATGTGTGGTGATTGTGGGAACAATTAGTGATGCTAGTGACATAGAAATGATGATTAGGTGTGATGGATTTGTTATGATGGTTTGGTGATGAGGAATGAGAGTTATTAGTAGTATTGGGGCTATGAAATATTGTTATGATGCTTAAGATCTAAGAAGATCATATCATGCTTGGTACTTTGGTTAAGAGGTGACACTCAAAGATGAGCACCCTCCATCTCCTAATAGAATAGATGATAGTAACCTTAGAGTATGTGTTGCAGATCCTTTAGATCTCCATCAAGGGGGATTTAATGCAATAGACAAATGCATAGGAGTAGACCTTACTGAAGTGATTGACTAGGAGGGATATCTTTCTACAAGGGATAGGCTTGGATTTGGATGTGTTTTTTACTCTAGCATTACCAAAGGATTTTCTACCAATACTAATGGATCTTACCAATGGTGATTTCCTACTTGACAAGACCAAAAACAAATTCAACAAGGGTTTGCAAACTATGTGCTAGATATAATGGAGGATGGGTGAGTTTTTGCATGGGGTCATTGCATTCTAGCACAATTATATAGGGACTTACATTTGGTTGTGTATGGAGGAGACTATAGAATAGCAACGATGACATTTCTATATGTATGGTGTGACCAAATGGTGTGAGAGAGATTAGACATTCATTGCAGCATTATGCATATGGGTGGTAGATTGACAAGTTGAGCCTCCAAGGGGATATCAACTTTTATTAGATTTTTTTGGATGAGTTGATGCCTTGGGACATTGTATGAATACTATACATGGGATTATAGGTTGAGATGGATGATTATGGCCATATGGTTCTTTCTTTGATATAGGGATATCTAATTGGGTGGTGATAGTACATCATAGAGCACTACCATCTAGATCAAGTGTTTAAAAAAATTTAGATTTTCCAAGATATCTCACTATGACCACATTTTATTATCTATGTGACATGAGAGTTTCCTCAATGGGGAGTTTAGGAAAATTGGTTAGTGGTGATGAATTGAAAATCCATTTTATAGTAGCTTGGGTGGCAAGGGATGATGTGGTGAACAAGAGTGGTAGCAGGATACCAGGCCTAGTTCGAGAGGATGAGGTTAGAGAGATTAACTACTACCAAAACTCAAAGTCTAAGAAATAATTTGGAGGAGGTATATTGGTAGTTTTGATAATGGAGGGAGATGGATGGGATACAAAGGAGGAAAAAATATGAGAGAGGTGAGGAGGAGGTAGAGAGGGAGAAGATGATGGTGGGGACAGGGAAGATAGAAGAGGATATGAAGGTGATGATGGTGAGGTTATGGAAATTGACAAGCGAGGAAAAGATCAATTGGTTGATGGGGGGATGGAAGAGGAATTGGTAGAGGGACATGTATAGTAGTAAAATATTAGAGGCAAGGCCTTTTTGGATAGCCAATCCTATCATTTGGAGGGACGATAAATATCTTTATTGGATAGTTTCTTGGGATGGAGAGATCACATAAAAGGAAGGAGAGGCAAGTGGGTTGAGGGTGGATCTTTTTATGAATACAAGTGAGAGATAGATTACAAGTACATATGGCCACAACTTAGGTGAAGATGGATTGATGCTAGGTTGAGTGGTGTTTCATAGATTTTAAGGATGGGTTAGAGGTGTAGGTTAGACTCCTTGCAAGTATGGAGGGATGGAGCATAGGCACAATGAGATAGGGATGAGAGGAATGGACTATAGACTCAATTATACGGGTTATAGGTATAACTAGCTATTATGTAGGTAGAGTGATACATGGCTCTACTGGATGTCCAGAGGCTAAGGTAGGAGAGATATAATGTCAATTCCATATGAGCATAGAAGGTAATAGAAAAGATGTTTGTAGACTTCATGAGGTATATAGGGGATGCATAATAAGCCCTAAGATAGGATTAGTATTACATATCACTAAATAATCAAGTAATGCCACTAGGATAGAGGGAAAAAACATCACTCTAGTACTCAATTAGGCACATTAGGCCTAAGGTTAGTGTTAGTGTATGTGGGGCCACACAAGACATACCTTTACCACCATTAACAAATCCACCTCCACAAGAGGGGATGAGAGATAGTGGGAGTTAAATTTTACTTATGTACATATTATAGATAGATGATGACTACATTCCATTTTATTGGCATGTATTTTTGAGACATTTTTAATGATGTATTGATTATTTTGCCATATTGTATAAACTATGTATATATAGAGATTGGATTTTTGATGTGGGATACTATTTTTTGATGTGTTGACATTGATATGACATTGATTACAAATATTATGGTTTCACATAACTTTTGATACATTATTTGATAATTTTGGTGTACTTTGTGATGATACATGCATTTGACCTTGAAAATATTTATAGTTATTTTTATTTTCTTTTAGTGTATAGAGACAATAAATTCCTTGAAATGATTGTGTGCTTTAGGTTACATTTTAGATGTGGAATTTTAGAATAAGTTTAGTAATAACACATGATGTTTTAATGGTGAATTGATAATCACTTTGGATTTAGAGTAGAAAATGATGATGATATTAAAAAGAAATCTAAGAAAGAAATGTTATATGATTATAATTTATGACGTAGATATGGATATGATATGGATGCGATGACATTTTTTTTTTTGGATGGAAAGTCCATTTATAGGAGAAATGTCAATATGGTGAGAAACTAAAATAAAATTATCACTGGACGTGTGCATTATGGTATAAGGGATCATGATGATGGTGTGCCAAGTATGTGAAGGACTAACACAAAATTAAAAAATGCAAATATAAAAATGACCCTACAAATATAGTGTTAAAGGACACAATTATATAATGAATTATGATAACCATCATGGTGTGTATTTTGGGATCATGGGGCTAGATACATTTACAAACACACAAAAATTACACATTAATAAAAAAGCCATGGAAAGAAACACACAAAACTCAAACTTGATGAGTAGAAGCTAATTAGAATTTAGAGGATTTGGGGGTCATGATAGTTGTTGGAGCCTAAAATTTCATGCAAATTTTAGGTTCCCGTGTGTGAAAATGTGATTTCAGCACAAAGGTACAGTTGTAAAATCTGCTCAAATGGCCTACTTTGAAAAATCACTAAATGAAGCCAGTGCAATTTCATGCAAAATCACTTTACAGATGTGTTTATATAACATATGGGAGTGTGTACGCTAATTTTCAGCTTCATACGATCAGTTTTGATAGGATTTCAAAAGGTTGAGCTGAAGGGTTTTGTGAAGGTTTGTTGTCTACACAGTAAAATCTGTTAAAGTGACCAACTTTGGAGAGCAAGATTAAGCAATTGAAAATATATTATGACAAACCAATTGGTGTGTCAAATTCTCCCCACCAAAATTTACCTCCATGTCAATTTTCAGAGCTTCAGAGCATCATTTTGTTCAAAATCAAATCCAAATGGGTTTTACAAAGTTTGAAGACTACATTTGCAGAATAGCTACAAAAGGGTCAACTTTGACACCTGATATTTGATGAAGAAAATAAAATAATGAGAAACCCTCTTGCACACATGTTCACCATGCCTAAATGAGCTAATATCCAAAGTTGCAACTTCATAGAAAGAGATTTGATATTTTTTCAAAATAGCAAATTGAGGAGTTTCAATTGGGTTTGACAGGAGCAATTTTTTAAATGGGTTGAGTGAGCTACTTTGAGCGTTGATAGTTTTTTAGTCTTGATCACTTTATGCCAAATCATTCTGCAACCATGCTCCCCTAGCATAACTCAACATACTGGTGAATTTTCATGGCTCTAAGAGAGCATTTGACCAATTTTTCAAAATAATTTTGGAAGCCATTTGATTTCTTTTGGTCACAGTGCAAAATCACCCCTCATGCCATTAAAAGAAATGATAAGGGAGATTGTTACATTTTGAAGATAAGGTCAAGTTGGTGAAGATAAGATATAAATGGTCTAAATTGGCAAAGATGCCAAAATCTGGTGCTTTTCATGGATTCAAATGATTGTTAGAAAACATATGGAAAGTGCGGTTAAACAAGGACAATTTTGAAAGCAGCTTGGCAAGTCTTTACCTCTGAGGATTAATAAATCTTGAAAAAAGAGATTGGCATTATAAGTTAAAAAGGCAAGAGAGATTTATGGGTGATCGACTTTATAAAATTACTATTTGATCTTGAAACATTACAAGGCTGTTATGATATCAATATACCTCGTGGAAAGTAGCACTAATGAAATTCCCCTCTTCACAATGCTAAACCCTAAAATCCATCCTGCCCACAATCTAATAGCAGTAAACTTGGTGAATATCCACTTCCCTATGTGTCATTGACCGTTACTTGATAAGCACCTAATATTGGAATCCAAGTAAACAAATCCCCAGCAGCTTAGCACCTCCCATATTTTAGCTTTCTTTTGCTTAGCTATGCCTACTCCAATATCCATTAACCCATTTTTTCCATGTAAAAAATAGAATGAAAATTTTCTCATCAGCCATTGCAAGTTGATCAAACTTTCCAATCTTGTGTCTATGCCTTGCTATTTTGCATATCTATCAAAATGGCTACAAATACCGAATGAAACTTCTAAGCATTATGCTTTGGTGGCATCCACAAGTCATCCTAAGTTCCCATTCTAGTGTAAGCCATGAGAACGCGGTGGCACTAATTGTAAAACTCTCCTTTACACCCGCAATTGTGTTTACTTAAAGGTTTCTATTGCCCTTCAATGAAACATGTTGTGCACACTCATCAATCATACAATTTCAAAAGTAGTGAGCACAAAAGAGAAAAGAAATTCCTCCGCATAGCCAAAGATGGGTGATAAAAAAAAACCACAACTTGATTTGCTCAGGGAAATCGCATATCACGTGGGACAAGGAGGCAAATCAATGAAGGAAGACAAATACATTGTTAGGCAACAAAAGATTGTGTTGAGAAGCTCAAATGCTAGCATGAACAAATTGGAAGGAGAGGGGATGAATCGGCATGGACAGATAAAGGAAGCCCAAGATCATAGGAGAAGATAGTAGTAGAATAGGGGTAATTAATGGATAGCAGAAGAGTTCCATAACATCTATATTTTGAAAGACTATGTTGCAAGCAATATTTTGAAGAAGTCAATGAAATATCTTTGATTTTGTGGCGTTATCTTGGTATCAATTGTTTGTTGAAGTTATTCAATTATTTGGTTGTCTCCATTTTAATGCTTCTTTATTATTTAAATTGGTATATCAAGTATATATTCAATTTATCAATGCACATTTGTTGTACTTGTATGATATGATTAATTGGTTTCCCCAAAGGAATTAAAATCCTTCTAGTCAATCACAGTAATTTGGAAGTGTTATTTGGATCAGTAAGAAGAACCGTATAATTAGGATTGTCAATATGTCTCCAATTTGGTGTTATATGTAACCACATAATTAGGATTGTCAATCTGTCTCCAATTTGGTGTTATAATTTATTCAATTGGTTCTTTCAAGGAAAGATTAAAATCATTTTGATAAATTATATGTAACCAGGTTGTGTCAGTTGGATAAGTAAGAAGAGTTTTTCAATCACTTGCTTGCATGTTTAAACAAGTTATAAACCAATATTAGTGTGCCAAACAGTTTGAGTTACTGCCAAATACAAGTCACTTATCATAGACTTTCATTTGAATCCATTTACCCAATAGGGAACTGGTCTTATCTATTTCATCATTTAGTTTTATTAAATTTGTTTCAAAACCTTACATCTATTAACTGAACATATTCATAGATTTTACCTTGATATTTCTTATACAATTTATTCCAAATTAGGTCTGCATCTATCCACTCCCAATTTCCATTGTGAATAGATTGCTCAAGTAGGAAACACATAGTTTAAGTCTGGTTCATTTTCATAGGTACACCCACCTAGGTCTGGCAGAGCCTAAAGAGAAGAAGGTTCAAGTACACCATTTGGCATTGTTCATTAGCCTAAAATGTATCAAGAGCCTGGCAACCTCTTGTGGTTTTTCAACTAGCATTTTTGAGAACTAACAATAGTGATGAGTGATAGTAATTCATCCTAGAAGTGAGGAGACTAATGGTTCCAAATAAGGATCTTCCATGGTAGATAATGTGTTTTCCTAGGTTAGTTGAAACCCATGAACATGATGTGATTCATGAAAAATGGATTATTGAGCAGCATCTAGGTGCCAAGATGAAAGATGCCATGTGTAATTTGATTGGGGATCTTAGTTGGTGGGGGGATGAGAATTGTGTCTATTGGGTATGTTAAACTATGAGCATGTGAGTTCCAAACAAATATGGTCATTATCCATTTAACTATAGGTTTTCTATTGCTTAATGGGGGGATGGAGGAATAGAAATGTGTCATGGGAAATTAGATTATGCATCAAGCTTGATAGGAGGGCATGGGTTTGGGTTGGGATATGGGGTGTTTAGATTCATGGTCAAAGAATCGTGCTTATGAATTTGAGGATCATGTCATGAGAGTGTAGTGTTATGACCATTACAACATGCCCCTAAAATTTAAAATTTTGGGGGACCCTAATATTTTATCAAGAGATTAGCATTTTTGGAAAGTCAAAGGAGTATTTGCTTTATGTTTTTCTTAATTGTAGTCCATTTTCCTAAAATAATTTTTTCACAATCACAAGTGTTTGGAAAACCTTTGGGAATTTTATATTAGTTTTTACAAAGTTCATTAGGTTTTTGACTTACAAACTGTAAACCTTTTAAATTCTCCAAAACCATTTCGAACATAATGTTGCAAGTTTCTTCAATTCTTCAAAACCTAAAGTAGAAAAACCTACAAACCTTTATAGGTGAGCATTAATGACACTTTTTCTAACCAATTTAAAATTCCAAGATAATATATTTCTCTCATTATATCATATCTCTTAACCTATAATTCACTCCAATTTTTTGTTGCTCTAGGGTCCTCCTCCTAATGTTGGCGTGAAAATGTATATTACCTAATCACTTTCCCTATAAGGTCCTTTCATGTTAGTTTAACTTATTTTTAATTAGGGTATCTTTAGGTTATTTAATTATTATTTTCATGTCATATGATTAAGACAATTGACATAACCCTAAGTTTTCATATCTTGTCACCTAGCCTATATAAAAAAGGTCCCTCACGTACTTTATGTATTATAGTATCATTTTTCATCTATTATCAAGCAATTCATCATCTTGTTTCTCTTTTTTGGAAGTTCAATTTCTAGTTTTGTAGGTGATTTTTGAAACTTGACTCTATTATTAACTCTTACATGGTATGAAAGCTTCAAATATAAAATCCCCTTCTGAATTATGTGATTGATCAAGGAATGAGTATTTCTTAGGTGCATTTTTTAGAAAAGGGACCTCGCCATTAAGACTAGAGGGCCAAAAAACATAAATTTTCATATATGGCAATCTATATTTTGGAGTCTACAAATGATTTCTATTTTTTAGGGTTTGAAGAAAAAATTTTAAAATTATTTTATAAATCTATACAAAATTTGTATAGTTTTTACACTATAGTTCCATTCAAATTCCTTCATAGAATATTTCATCTATTATGCACTTTTGGTGTCATCCTAGGTCAATAGATGCAATCTACAATTATCTGCATTATTGTTGGCATTAAATGTACAATTTATAATTTTTTTAATTAAAAATTCACTTGCTAATTTGGTGTAATTATGAAGCACTTGGTTGCTAGAAGGAATTGATGGATGGTTTTTATTGGCCTACGAGGGCTTATACCCTAGCAAACAACATAGATCTTGCCACCCCTCAACACCACCTACCATTGTTTCTCAACAACCAACGTGCAAATCACCCACCACCAAGAGTATCAACCCAAAATCACTACGAGAAGATCGCCCCAACCCCACTTATTTATGGCCATGTTACCTATGGGCTACCAGATTTTATTGGTGTGAATGGGGTTATTTCCTAACTAGTTATTAGTGAGGAACTATTCACATTATTATAAGTTTACTTAGGAGTTAAGTTTCTTAGTTTTCATTTCTAGAAGTTAGTTATAATGGGTCTGTTAATGTGTCAAATTGACCCACAACATTCAGGTAAGATAAAAGTAAAGATATTTCACCTCTCCTGAAAAAGACAATCAGTAATCAAACTAATCACCTCCCAAGGTCTTTGATGTTGGTTCACAACATTGTTGTTTCACGAAGTGGTCAATATGGTTGTAATGTTCAAGGGGCTTGCTGGTTTTGAGCTTCTGGATTGTTGCAAGATCAAACATCTATCTAAACCTACTTTAACCAGGGGTTTTAAAGAAATAGAAAAAGATAGATCAAGGTTTTTAAACTAAAAAGAATGTTGATTCATTCAACTAATCAGACCTGTTACCTCCCAAGGAATTCCTAAACTAGAACTGTAGAATAAAATTAACTTGTAATTGATACAAAGTTTCATTCATTCATAGTGCAAACTTTAATAGTAGATTGCAAATCATCATTCAAACAAAACATAAGATAAAATTTCATTCCTTGAAAGCTTTTCAAATCAAATGATTAACCCAAATGAATACCATTCTAGAGCATAATATAAAGAAGGTTTAAATCTGGTTGATCCTACTATTAATGAAATAGATAAGTAGCATTTACAAATCTGGCAAGATCACCAGTGTACATAAACCCATGTCTTTAAATTATCTCCATCTATGCTAAGAAAATCTGGAAAATACATCACCATCCTCTTCCTGCTGAACTTCTTAACAAAAGATAAATAACAAGAATCATGCAAGATAGATCAACACAACGAATTCACCAAGAACACAATGTCTTCAGTTGTATCAAGTCCCCAAAGATAGCAACAATTTGAGTCTTTTGTATTACAGTGACTGCTCAGAAAGAAAATACTTCTAACTCCTACTCTGCTTCTGCTCTACTGCTAAATTTGTTCTAATACTCAATCTCTAACTTTCTAACAACCTTATAACTTTTTTTTTAACCCTTACCAAAGATTCAATATCTAAGATCCCCACAAAAGAGGCGAAAACACCATATTTATAAAACGTGTCAAATGTGTTGGCGCAGTTTAGGGTTTACAAAATAAGTTGGTTCCAGAACACGTCAGCCCTAGAAGAATTCAAAAAAAAGTCAACATGCATTAAATGCAAGGGCACTGACCAAATGACCTAGGATTTGCCACATAACTCGGACCAAAATGCATGAAGAAGAGGCAAAGCGAAATGATGAGGAAGCACGACCTTCAATGCAACTTTGCATTAACGGCTTCCCACACATCACCCATACCATGCTCTATTTGGGCCCTCGTCATCAAGAACATCCTCTGCAAACCCTTCGCAAGTGGCATAGGTGAAACCCTAGTTTTCCATTCAATAGCATTAATATCATTCTTCAGATCTGTCCCATTGTATTGTTCCAGTCTCTCTCATTGTAGGGTGTTCATATTCGGATCTGAAACCTCAAACCAAACTGACGACATCTTGCCCTCAAGAATCCTACTCTTTTCATCCAGCTTCATTCCTTCTCTTCTACTTCAGAGATGGGGGATCCCTCTGTGCCTCTCTTAGTCTTTCCAATCATTTCCTTGCTAGACTCAACCTGCATTCATCAAACACCAATGTGAGAATCCGATTGTTGACAACATCTCATCAAAATGTTAGCTCAAAATCATGATAAAAACCATTAAATTAGCCATTAAGCATCAACACTAGATCATCAAAATGAACATAAGTAGCATACGACAGTGAAATTTACCAAATTAAAGCATGGAAACATAAGAGTTTATCATTAGAATCATCCATTTCACCAAATTTCCTCGTTCCACAGCGCCTCCCAGAAAATCCAGAAAAATCCAACCGGACCAGAATTTTGCAGACGACTCAGAACTCTGAACTTTGAAAAACTGAAGGGAACTGGGCAAATGAAGGAATTCGAGAAAATCCGGCCAGATAGGAAAATCCCGAACTTGACAAAAAACTTGAACACCAGCCACGACTTCACTCAAATTGACCAAAGGTCACAAATTTGAGGACCCCAGGCACGGAAATCACTTAACATAACCCTCCTACAGATCTTCCTAGAATCCTAGGCTCAAACGAAAGCAAATCAAGATGAAATGGCAAAGCCCTAGGCATGAAACCCTAGATTTTAACCATGAACGCACAAGGCAAGCCATGAAATGCCCAAACACATAGGAATTTGAACTCCAAGCAAGACCATAACATTTTAAAGCACAACAAGATGAACATCTCAACTCAGGAGAACACAAATGATAAAGAAAAATGGCATAAAGCTCCAAAAATCAACCAAACTCAGAAACCCAACAGCCAAACAGAAATCCAGAAAAAATTGACCCAGACATAATTCCGCGAAGGCCAGAAATCTCTGAACTCAGCACTAAACAAGTCGATCCAGACTTCGAGCGCAATCCAGGAAAATCCAACCAGGGCGGAAAATCCCGAACTGGCTCAAAAATCTGAACAACAGCGAAAATCGGAGTTTGAAAGAAAACCGGGAAAATCTGGACGGACCGAAAAATCCCGAACCAGGGTAAAAACCCGAACTTTTCCCAAAACATAAGATTTTCAATATTTAACTTGGGGAAAAACACTTGGGAAAGCAAGATAAACATATTAAGCACATGCCAAAGCAAAGCAAAATCTCAATTGAAGGGGGAAAAACACAAAGAGCAAAAGCAAAAGAGGGTCCCATTTTAATCAAATTTAAAATGGGGTGGTTATGCAAGACATAACAATTGGCAACTTTGGCTGAGAAAATGGTTTAACCATTTTCAGGAAACTGAGGGATTCAGTTACCCAGAAGTCCTGGTTTATGGACATCACAATTCCAGTTAGGTCAGTTTCAATAAACAAGGTTGAGCTAGAATCTCAAATGTAAATCAACACTGACTACCCCTGAATCTATGTGTGTGCTTGATGGTGCATCACCCTTTTACAAATTTTTCCTCATCTTTTGAACAATCATACGCAAGATTTGAAGTACATGAGTTGATTCCCTTTAACTGTTGTGCAATGATATCCTGGGCATTGCTCCGCTGCCAGTCAAGCATCCATAGCTCTGAGGGAGATACCTCTAGTTTTCTCACAACATTGCTCTACTGCTAGTCAGGCATCCCTGGCCCCGGTAGAGATACTGGAATCACCCATTCAGTATTGAGTTTTCTTTTCTTAGTTCTCTTTTCTTTTCTTTTTCTTTTTCTTTTTTTTTTGAAGTTCCTTCATTCAATTCCTTCTCAATATGTCAGATGTCCAACATCTGTACTAGGTTGAAAACTACCATGGATCTCATAACAGCATCTGGGGAATCATATTTTTCACTCAAATCTTGCAACACCATCATCCTAAGACAAATATACCATTACGAAAGGAGATTTTTTGACGATTTGTGACAGATTCAATCATAGTTAGTGAAGATTGCTTACTTTACACCTTGTTCTCCATGACTTTCCACAACTCTCATTGACAATGGACATAAAACAATGAATTTAGGACAAAATCATCCAATCAAAAAACTTGAAAATATCTAAACCAACTTCTCTCCCATTAACCAAAGTATACTTCAGATAACAACCCCCTTACTCCATTGAATAAAATGAAGGCCCCCACAAAAAGAAACAAAAGGGACAAAAAGCAAGGAAAACACAAGGAAAAGACAAAACCAACTGAACAACGAACTATTTACATATATACAACCCAATAAAATACCAAACCTTCTACGACCCAAAATAATGTTTGAGAAATTGTCCATTGACAGGCAATGGAACAGGTTCTCCTGTTAAACTACTTAGCTGGAAAGCATTTTCTCCTAGGATTTCAGCAATTTGGTAGGGACCCAACTAGAGCTTATCAAACTTCTGGTGGTCACCCTTCTTTTCATTGGCTTTATCCCACAGTAAGACAAGTTTTGATATCCTGAAAGCCTTGACTTTGGCTCTTTTGTCAAACCAAAGTTTGACAACAGCCTGATGCCTAAAGAATTGTTGCAAAGTAGCATCTCTCTGCTCTTCTAATTTCAGCAAGCCAGCTAACCTTACTTCAATCCTATCATCATTAGAGTAAAATTTCTGCATAAATTTCAAGATAGGTATTTGCAAGTGAATAGGGAACACAGGCTCTTGGCCATACACTAGCTTAAACGGTGAAGTCTTCAACGCAGCCTTGATCCTAGTCCTATTTTCCCATAATGCAAATCTTAACTGGGTATGTCAGTCTCTAGGATTGTTCTCTAACAGTTTTTTGATTACTCCTAGGAGATTCTTAATAGTTGATTCTGCAACTCCATTTCCTTGGGGATAATAATTTGAAGAATACTTTAAAACAATGCTATGATCATAAGCCCATGAAATGAACCCGGCAGAAGAAAAGGCAAGGCCATTGTCACATACCAATGCGAAGGGTACTCCAAACCTGGTTGTGATGCATTTAGTGAGGAACTTGATTACTACTTCTGTTGTGCTATTCTTGCAAGGTATAGCATATGTCCATCTCATGCAATAATCTGTGGTAGTCAAAATGAATTTATGTCTTGCAGAATAATTTGGGTTAATTACCCCAATAAAATCAAGTGCCCATTGGGCAAATGGCCTTACCTCATAAACAGGCAGCAATGGCATGGCTGGATGACGCTCTCTTGATGTAGAAATTTGACATATATGAAATGTCCTTACATGTTGGTGGGCATCCTTAAACACACATGGTCAATAATAACCAGATCTGAGAATCTGATGTGCTAAAGAATCTGCAGAACCATGACCTGTGCCATGTTTCCCATGAAATTTAGCAATTGTGTGCTTAGCTTCTTGTTGATCAAGGCATAAACCCCCTCAAAAAAAAATTTGTATAACAATCCTCCTTTGAGCATATAATGAGATTTTTTCATTCTCAGTGCTCTCCTCTGAGTTGTATTCATTCACTCTAGGCACCGATTATTGAGCATGAAATAAATAATATCGGCATACCAAGAGTCATTAGAAAAGGATTGTGTTGTGTACTACTGAAAAATAATGTTCTTACCAGCATCAGCGATTGCTTTAGATAAGCCTTGACCTTGGACAAGTTTCATATTGTGAATCTCCAGATCAAACTCCTACAAAATAGCCATCCATTTCCCCCTTCGTTCTCCCAACTCACTATGCATAAGTAGAGACTTCACAGTAGTATCAGGAACCATAACAATGATCTGACTTCGAAGGATATAATGCCTGAACTTCTTGACAGCTCTAACCAATGCAATATCTTGTTTCTCAAGAGGTGGGTACTTGACTTCAACATTCTTGAATGAAGAGCTCATGAAGGAAATTGGCCTTTCATCCCCCTCCTCTCTTCGTTATGTCAGGATGGCTGCACATGAGTGTTCAGAAGCAAAAGAATAAATATAAAATGGCTTCAAGTAGTCAGGACTGGTGAGAACTAGTGCCTCTGAAATGGATTGCTTAATCTGAAAAAAAGCAGCCTTTGCCTCATTACTCCATTCTATTCTAGCATCTTTCTTCATCATTTCATTCAAAGGTTTAACAATTTCTGCAAAACCTGTGATAAACTTCCTCACAAAGTTGATCTTTCTAAAGAAATATCTCATCTCCTTCTTACTTCCTAGCATGGTTAACTTCATAATAGACTCAACTCGTTCTGGATCTATCGATATCCCTCTTTCTGAGATTATGTGTCCCAAAATTTTCCCTTCAGAAACCCCGAACACACACTTTTTAGGATTCAAAGAAACACCATATTGGATACATCTTTCAAGAACTTTAGCCAAGTCTGTAGCATGGTTTATTCTATCTTTAGAGAATACTGTCAGGTCATCCATATAAATGATGATGCAATTACCAATCAAATCTTTGAACGCTACGTCCATTGCACACTGAAAGGTTGCTCCAGCGTTTATCAAACCAAATGGCATCCTCCTGTAAGCAAATGTTCCCCACTTAGTAGTGAAGGTTGTCTTCATTCTGTCTTCATAATTAACGATCTCTTGATTGTACCCAGAATAACCATCTAGGAACAGCATCGTTTGAGACCCACTGACAGTTTGCAAGACTTCGTCCAGAGAAGGGAGTGGGTAGTTGTCTTTTTCCAAAGCTCTATTCAGATTCCTGAAATCTACACATAGCCTGATCTCCCCATTCTTTTTACGAACTGGAACCAAGTTAGCCACCCATGTTGAATGTCAGACGGGGAAGATTATTCTTGCAGAGAGCAATTTCTGAACTTTCTTAAAGATCAGTGGTTCAATCAGGGCATTGACAGGACGTTGTTTCTGCCGAAATGGTCTAGCTTTAGGCTTCAAAGGAATAGTATGAGAACTTATCACAGAAGTATCAAATGTTTTTAGATCTTCATACCCCCAAGCTATTGCATCAATATCTTTCTTCAGTTCCCTCAATATATCTTCTCTAATTGCTTCAGGGTAGGCTTTCCTTATGTAAACATTCTTTTCAGAGCCAGAGTCAACTAAGTTAGCAATCTCATATTCACCTCCCTTATCTTCGGTTGATACATTTTTTCGAGCCCTTGGATCTGAATCAAAAATTCTTTCTAAGGCCACCATTCCCTTGGGAATGCTATTACTTTTTAAATTGAGGACACCTTCTGTATCACAATCTTCAGGGTTCCAGTCCCCTTGATCCCTGTCAAACTCATTGATGATCTATCCTTCGAAAACATCTGAGCTTGCTAGAAAAGAAAGGATATGTCGATCATCGTCGAAGACTTGAAAGTTCCTGACATTATCAAGGACAGCCGGGGTGGATATCAATTCTACTGAGAATCTCTTGATCTTGGAGTCTTGCATGGGCTCCAGGGTACTTGCAGCAACAGCTAATGAATCAGTTGTTTGATTCTCCTCTCTAGGGATTAAACTAATCCCAAAAGCATCAAAGTCTTCAATCAAGTTTCACACCCGATTTCTATAAGCTACTAGCATTTTATTGTGACATGTGTATTGGCTGCGTATTTTCCTGATAATCACCTATGAATCTCCTTTAACCATCAAGGTAGTAATTTTCTTCTGATGTGTGAACATCAATCCCTGAGATAATGCTTCATATTCTACTATATTCTTAGTGCATCCAAATTGCAACCTATAAGAAGAAAAAAAGGTTTTCCCTTTCGGGTTGGTTAACTCAATACCAGCACCACACCCTATTTTAGATTTGGATCCATCAAATGTGAGGATCCATAGCTGATTATGATTTGGGGTTGATCTCTTTGAGCTTCTTGTGGGTGCTTGGATAAGATGAACCATAGGTGGGGCCACTTGATCTTTTGCATCAAATATTGGGAATGGGTATTCAATAGGTTCATCTGGTGCAATATCCAATTCCCACTCAGATATATCATGTAATCCTAGGATATATTCCTGACAGTTATTTGTATCTTTGATTAACCCTTTGGGTTTTGGTATTCTTGTGAGTGCAGGGGTATCAAACAAACCCTGGGGTTCTTCAACACAACTATGTTGGTCTGGTATTATGATCGGGGTAAGTTCAGTTTGAGGAGGGACTTCCTCTGAAGGTATATTATCCCTGGTTAACATCATTTCATTTTTGGCTTCAAATGAGAAGTAATCTGAAATGGTCTCAAGGTGACTTGGGCTAGTTTCCTCAGTTTGGCAAACATGATTTAGAACACTGATGCAGGGTTGGCAGGTCAATTCCGAATGATTTTGGTAGTGCACCCTGCACCAATTTGGGAGTAGAAAACTCCATAAATCGATATCTTCCCCTAAGACCAGTTGATCCTGTTGTAGCTTCCTGACCAATACCTGCTGGTTTACACTAGTCATGGGATCAGGGAATTCTTGCATTGACAAACCATTATAATCAAGAACCGAAAGAGTCAAAATTTCCTTTCTTTTATAAACCCCTATCTCAGTTTCAAAATAAGCTACCTCGTTGGGACAGTCATACTCAGTGATGATATATTTGAGGCGAGGTTCACTCTCAATCCTAATCTGTGTAGGCATTCCCCTCCATGGTAGCCACATATGTGAAAAGTCGAGCGAGAGATATTCCCCTATACTCTTCATTAGATATTTGCTCAAAAGCATACCCTAAGTCTCAGGAATGTCTGCTACCTGAATATCCATATTGGTTTGAATCCTAGGGTTAGACCCTACTTGTACATGTATATTTCTCAATTCTCCAACTACATTAACCTTTGTTTTATCAAGTTGAATGACCTTCTTTGTTTGGACAAGATTCAATCCCAATTTCTTACATACAGAAAATGGCATAACAATGCCAGAAGCCCCAGAATCTAGCAAACAATTGTGCAGATTATTCCCACAGATTCTCGAACTTAAAAGAAATGGTGGGGTCCCTACCTTGTTTTTGAACAAAGTTGCATTCATGTCTGCAGCTGGTGCCACCTTGGTTTTCCCTTTTGATTTATCAGCTTCTTCCAAAGCTTTCAGCACTATATCTTGGGAAGGGCACCATTTTAGGATGTCAAAGTATGATAAAGAGGTTTTTTGTTTCTGCATCTCAGAAACAATATCAAATCATGTGTTATAACTTGCATTATATTTGAAAATGCCAGATGAATTACCTTTGCTAGGGAAGTCAGGCGGACCCTTAGGTGGAGGAGGGTTGTTATCAGCACTCTGATTCAGAGGCACCATGTGGTTAGGTGGTGCTGATGTAGTGAACGGACCCTTATTCTGGTTTCTTAGGAAGTGTCCTCCCTTTGTCTGAAAGGCTTGAGCATCATACACATCTTCCTCTGGTTCATTCTCATTCTGCATTGGGAATGAAGGTTCTTCTTCAAAGAGGTCACAGGCCATTGATGTATCCATTGAGCCACCTCCTTTATTTGAATTCCCTTGGAACATTTGGGCATCTGCCTGTGCCATCTTCACAACCTTCTCCATTTCAGGATAGTTCACCTCGAAATGAGTTGCAGTATCATGCAGCCTGCACCAGTTAGTCATAAAATTGAGGTCAGCCACATTCGCAGTATGTGACTTGTCCTCGTTAGCTTGATAATTGTGAGAAACCCCACCATTATTTGGCCCTGTGTTCCATTGTCTATTGTTATTAGGCGTCTGGTTATATCCTCTATTCTAATTTTGATAGCCTTGGTTAGGGAAGTTTTGGCCTTGATAATTCCTCTGGCTATGATTGTTGTTGTTCTGATAATTACCCTGATTATTATTGTTCCAATTAGGGTAATTACCTTGATTAGCATAATTACCTTGGTTCTGAGAGGGGTTCAGTTTAAGCTGAGCCATGTCATTTGTGACTTGAGACAGAGTTTTCTTTAGGGTCTCCACCTTGTTTGTGAGGTGAATTTTCCTTTCACTCTCAGCATTCTTAGCAACGGGTGGCTGACTAACAGGATTCGGTATTCCAGCTTGATTATGATGACCATGTGGACTGTGACGAGCCTATGATTGTTGAGAGAAGTCAGGAGCTCCATTGGCAAAGAAAGGAACAGGAGATTGAGTCTGCAAATCATACATATGTCCATAATGGGAAGGAGACATCCCTGGGATAGTATTGAATAAAGGGGTTGGGTTAGGCATCTGATACCCCATAGAAGGAAAACCTCCTCCCAAGTTCCCTTGTTGAGAGCTAGTTTGTTGTTGTAGCTTGATGGCTAGATGATAAACTTTAGACAGAGAATCAATATTTGTTGGCTGATAAGTCCTTTGTAGGAACAAGCCAAGCAAAGGGTCTATAACTCTAAAATATGTCTGAATGGTACTATTCTCAGCAACTAGATAGGGGTCATGCAATCTCCTATACATTCATTGAAACCTTGTATTAAACAAGGGTAGTGATTCACATGGCTCCTTCCTAATGGTAGCAAATTGATGGAACAAAATGGTTGGATCCACATAAACTCTAAAGTGATTGATGAAAGCATACTTCATATCTGTCCAGCTCAGAATAGAACCTTGTAGAAGATTTAGGTACAGTTGTATGCCATATCCCCTAAGGAATAAGGGAACAACCTACAAACCACATCATGGTGAGCTCTCTGGGCTCTGGTACAAGTGTCCTTAAAAGCTTCTATTTTCTCCTCAGCACTCCTTGATTCGTCATGAATTTATTTGGGACAAAATCTCTCAGGGTTCTTAGGCATATCATGAAAGCCTCCAGGAATAGTCCCCAATGGAGAGGGATTATTCACAAAAAATGTCATTGGTGGTGATGGTGGAGGTTGAGCCAGCTGTTGGATGGGATGAACAGGCTGTAATGGCAATTGAGGTGGATTTAGTGGTGGATTCACGGGTATCCACTGGGGTATTGGTGAAAAGCCTGGTGGAGTGCATGGAGCTGACAAGGGTGGTAGAATGGTTTCCCCAGTCCTGTGAATCTTGTGTCTCGTTGGGGTCTTGAGTTATATCAAAGGTGGTGGGTTTTCAGTTGATCGAAGAACTCTATGGGACCTCTCTAGTGAGAAAAACCCAATGTTATCCAGTTTGCTCTTCTGGCCCTCCTTCTAGCGCCAGTTTCTTGTTGATGTGCCAAATTGACCCACAACATGCAGGTAAGATAAAAGTAAAGATATCTCACCTCTCCTGAAAAAGACAATCAGTAATCAAACTAATCACCTCCCAAGGTCTTTGATGTTGGTTCACAACATTTTTGTTTCACGAAGTGGTCAATATGGTTGTAATGTTCAAGGGGCCTGCTGGTTTTGAGCTTCTGGATTGTTGCAAGATCAAACATCTATCTAAACCTACTTTAATCGGGGGTTTTAAATAAATAGAAAAAGATAGATCAAGGTTTTTAAACTAAAAAGAATGTTGATTCATTCAACTAATCAGACTTGTTACCTCCCAAGGAATTCCTAAACTAGAACTGTAGTATAAAATTAACTCGTAATTGATACAAAGTTTCATTCATTCATAGTGAAAAATTTAACAGTAGATTGCAAATCATCATTCAAATAAAACATAAGATAAAATTACATTCCTTGAAAGCTTTTCAAATCAAATGATTAACCCAAAATGAATACCTTTCTAGAGCATAATATAAAGAAGGTTTAAATCTGGCTGCTCCTACTGTTAATGAAACAAATAAGCAGCATTTACAAATCTTCCAAGATCACCAGTGTACAGAAATCCATGTCTTTAAATTATCTTCGTCTATGCTAAGCAAATCTGGAAAATACATCACCATCCTCTTCCTGCTGAACTTCTTAACAAAAGATAAATAACAAGAATCATGCAAGATAGATCAATACAACGAATTCACCGAGAACACAATGTCTTCAGTTGTATCAAGTCCCCAAAGATAGCAACAATTCAAGTCTTTTGTATTATAGCGATTGCTCAGAAAGAAAATACTTCTAACTCCTACTCGGCTTCTACTCTACTACTAAATTCGTTCTAATACTCAATCTCTAACTTTCTAACAACCTTCTAACTTTTTTTAACCCTTACCAAAGATTCAATATCTCCAGCCACTCAAAAAAGATCCCCACAAAAGAGGCGAAAATGCCATATTTATAAAACGCATCAAATGCGTCGACGCAATTTAGGGTTTACAAAATAAGTCAGTTCCAAAACACGTCGGCCCTAGAAGAATTCGGAACAAATTCAACATGCATTAAATGATAGGGCACTAACCAAACAACCCAGGATCAGCCACATAACTCGGACCAAAACCCGTGAAGAAGAGGCAAAGCGAAACGATGAGGAAGCACAACCTTCGATGCAGCTTTGTATTAACTGCTTCCCCCACGTCACCCATACCTTGCTCTATTTGGGCCCTCATCATCAAGAACGTCCTTTGCAAGCCATTCGCAAGTGGCATAGGTGAAACCTTAGTTTTCCATTCAATAGTATTAATATCATTCTTCATATTTGTCCCATTGTATTGTTCTGGTCTCTCTCGTTGCAGGGTGTTCATATTCGGATCTAAAACCTCAAACCAGACTGACGTCATCTTGCCCTCAGGAATCCTACTCTTTTCTTCCAGCGTCATTCCTTCTCTTTTGCTTCAAAGATGGGGGATCCCTCTGTGCCTCTCTTAGCCTTTCCAGTCGTTGCCTTGCTAGACTCAGCCTGCATTCATCAAACACCAATGTGAGAATTCGATTGTTGACAACATCTCATCAAAGTGTTAGCTCAAAATCAAGATAAAAACCATTAAATTGGCCATTAAGCATCAACACTGGATCATCAAAATGAACATAAGCAGCATACAACAATGAAATTTACCAAATTAAAGCATGGAAACATAAGAATTTATCACTAGAATCATTCATTTCACCAAATTTCCTCGTTCCACAGTGCCTCCCAGAAAATCCAAAAAAATTCAAATGGATCAGAATTCCGCAGATGGCTCAGAACTCCGAACTTCAAAAAACTGAAGGGAATCGAGCAAATGAAGGAATCCGAGAAAATCCGGCCAGAGAGGAAAATCCCGAACCTGACAGAAAACCTGAACACCGGCCACGAATTCACTCAAATTGACCAAAGGTCACAAATTTGACCCCGGGCACGGAAATCACTTAACATGACCCTCCTACAGATCTTCCTCGAATCCTAGGCTCAAACGAAAGAAAATCAAGACGAAATGGCAAAGCCCTAGGCATGAAACCCTAGATTTTAACCATGAACGCACAGGGCAAGCCATGAAATGCCCAAACACACAGGAATTTGAACTCCAAGCAAGACCATAACATTTTAAAGCACAACAAGATGAACATCTCAACTCAAGAGAACACAAATGATAAAGAAAAATGGCATAAAGCTCCAAAAATCAACCAAACTCGGAAACCCGACAGCCAGACGGAAATCCAGAAAAATCCGACCTAGACGGAATTCCGTGAAGGCCAGAAATCTCTGAACTCAGCACTAAACAGGTCGAGCCAGACTTCGAGTGCACTTCGGGAAAATCCGACTGGGGCAGAAAATCCTGAACTGGGTCAAAAACCCGAACAGCAGCGAAAATCGGAGTTTGAAAGAAAACTGGGAAAATCTGAACGGACCGGAAAATCCCGAACCAGGCTAAAAACCTGAACTTTGCCTAAAACATAAGATTTTTAATATTTAACTTGGGGAAAAACACTTGGGCAAGCAAGATAAACATATTAAGCACATGCCAAGGCAAATAAAAACCTCAAAATCGAAGGAGGAAAAACACAAAGAGAGAAAGCAAAAGAGGGTCCTATTTTAATAAAATTTAAAATGGGGTGGTTATGCAAGGCATAACAAGGTCCATGTCTCATTATTTACTTTTAGTTATCTAGGCATTTAATAATTCTCTCATGCATTTAAAATTTGCATTGAGAATTTAATGTGTGAGTCCTAGGTTGTTATGACTTATGATGCAGAGAAAAGAACTACTCTTGATTCACTTGACAACTTCCATAAACTGATTCATTTCAAACAATCACTGAATGCATACTAGTGCACTTGGAAACATTGATTTGAAGGCCTAATGGGAACTTAACAAAGAGAACAGCATGATAACTTGAGAGCCTTGGTCTGTACAGGCCTTTCACAACATATTTCATTGATTCCCAATCCAACTATACCCAAACTATGCATAAATTTGTTCAAACATCAAGCAAACTAGGGTTTCATGACTGTTCTTATGAAAATGAACACACACAGGTTAACATAACTTTCACATATAGTTGTGTTGGAGCCTAAAATTTCATGCAAATTTTAGGTTCCCATACTCAAAAAGTTGATTTTAACACTCAAAAGTAAAATTGAAAAATCTGCTTATGTGGCTCATTTTGAAAAATTATAACTTTAGATTTGTTTGCTTTTATGCCAAATCACTTTGCAGACATGTTTTTCTAACATATGAGAGTATGCACGCCAGTTTTCAGCTTCATATGATCAATTTTGACAAAGTTTCAGAAGACCAAGTTCAAGGGTTTTTGAGAAAATCAGCTGTCAGCACAATAAAATCTGTTAAAGTGGCCCACTTTGAGGATAAATATTAAACAATTGAAAGGGTTTAATCACAAAGGGATTGGTGCCTTCAATTCTCTACACCAAAGTCTACCTCTATGCCAATTTTTAGGGCGTTTGGACATCATTTAGTATTTTTGCAAAATTGATTCCAAACTGATTTTGCATAGTTTCATAATTGCACTCCTAGAACAGCTACAAAGTGATCAAGTTTGATTTTTAATATTTTTTGGAGGAAGAAGATTTATGAAAAACCCATTTTCCTACATATTCATGTGACCTAAAGGAACCAATCCTCCAAGTTACAACTTGTCAAAATCATGTTTAATATTTTTCCAAAAGGGCAATTTGGCAAGTTTTAGTTTAGTTTAAATAGTTACAAAAATGGCTGAACACGCAACTTCGATTATGAGCAACTTTCAATCCCAATAACTTCATGCCAAATAATTTCATAATCATACTCCCCTACCATCAATCAACATTTCAGTGCATTTTCTTGGCTTTTCAGGATCATTTGATCAGTTTTCAAAAGCCGTTTTGGAGGCTACTTGACTCTTTTTTACTATGGTGCAAGATGTCTAAAAACAAATTATAATGATTACCCATTCAATTTTAAGTGTTCATATGCAATACAAGAGAGTCCCTTCCCATGTCAAGTTCAGCAAATAGAGGGATTGCCATTATGATCAATAGTCTGACTTCACCCCGGCACATCAAAAGGCCAAGAAGAGATTCAGCATGAGCATAAGAATGATTTAGAACCAAACGAACTTCATATGGACACCCGCACTTGCTGGAAAGATAGTTTGTGAGGTACATAATTATGGTAGCTACTAAAATTTGAGTGTGAAATGTTTGATATGCTTTTATCCAAAGTATGGCTGCATCGAAGTCTTGTTAATATGTTATTCGGGCCTGCATCTTGGACGTGATCATGTCAAGGAAGAATATGGCTGAGTGAATAAGGTTAGCTTACAGCCACCATTGAGAAATTTTGATGAAGCAAATGGAACCGTGAATTATTCCAAATTGTCCCTTTGGTGTTTGCAGACAAAGATCTTCATTCAATGGCGTTATTTGTAAAAAGGAGTTTATGAGAACAAATATGGGTAACCCTAATTATTCCTCGAGTTACCACTGGAGGAAAAATTTAATATCATTATGCCACAGCCATAAATTTATGGGAGTGACATCTATTGTCGGCATAAGTCTTCTCGATGTTTCAAGTCACACCGATGAAAAAGTTTTGGAGGAGCATGCTATTTCGGCAAGAGATACTACATCGGCATATATTTTCCCGAAAATGCAAGTCACGCGATGGAGCTTCATCGGTGAAGTCGGTGGAAAAAATGAAAAAATAAATACTATGGTGAAAATGAATAAGAATTTTAAATATTAAATGGTGGAAGTAATAGGGTGAATAAAGGTCAAGATAGAGAATTTTTTGAGGTAAATATTTTAACCAAGTCTTGAATTATTTTCACCAAAGGGGAGTTATAAGGTGAAATAATCTTTTTACCCATAAATGAACAAAAGGTAAATATGTAAAATACTTGCACGGGGAAGTGGAATTTTTCACCAATGGGAATGAAAGGATGGGTAGTTATTTACGCGATGAAATAATTAAAATTGGTGAAATCTTTCAAATGAAAGATATAAATGGAAAGTATTTTCGCCCAAGGAGTCATGAAGTGAGTAATTATTTTAATAAGAGAAAAGCCAAGTTTCCAACAAAGGATAATTATTGAAATTAATTTTTCATGAAGATTGCAAAATGGAGATTAAAGTTAAAATATTTAATTTGCCATAAGGCAATTAATTAAATATTTTATTTTGCCGAAGATAATTCAACAAAGAGCTGCATCAAAATGAAGAGTTACCTCAGATGGATAATGTGAAGGGTTGTAACCCTAATATGATGTATATATGTGAAGTAAAATTGTATCAAAGAGGATATTATTAGATTTAGGAGAAATAAGTAGTAGGTTAGATAGTTTGTAGTTTGAACAGTTGCTGAAATAAAACATCATGATATGTATTGTAAGATCTTTTAAAATTATATAATGGAGAAGAATGTATTCATCTGGTGATCCAATTATGGTGTCAATTGTTTGTCAAATTTATTGAAAACATTATCTGGTTGTCTCCAAGGTTGTCATTTCTTGATTATTTAAATTGAAATATCAAGGATATTCTTCAATTTATCAAAGCACATTTGTTGCTCTTGTGTGGTTAATTAATTGGTTCTTGCAAGACAGGATTAAATCCTTTTGATTAATCACAGTAATTTGGAAAAGGACATTTGGATAATTAAGAAGAACTTGGTAATTACACTTTTGCACGTTTACACAAGCTGTAAACAGTCACAAGTGCCAAGCAATTTGAATTATAGCCATTAAGCAAGTCACCCATTATACAAATCTTGACTCCATTAGCCCAACAGAAGTAGGCACTAGTCACACTATTCATATCTTAGAATTTCATGAAACCTTATTAAACCATCCACATTTCAAATTCAATATTAGGAGTAGGAATAGTTAGCAAGCTTTCATCTATTACATTTGTGCCATTGTAATAGATCCATCAATTCAGTCAAGTCATACAACCTTAAGTCTGCATTATTCACATAGGTACACCCACCTAGGTTTGGCAGCACTTGAAGTGTAGAAGGTCTAAACCATTTGGCCTTGTCTGTTACCCTAAAACGTACCAAGAGATTGGCAACCTCTTGAGGTATTCTTACCTACGTTTTTGAGAGCTAACAAGTTGTTTGGTGAAATTTCCTTTATTGGGTATCTAGATAATGGTCTTAAGAATTTTTTCACCAAGTTTCATAATTTTTCAACAGTTAAAATAAAAGTTATGAATTTATTACACTTGTTGGAAACCCTAGGTCTAAAAATGGATTGTCAACACCATTTTGATCATAACTTGCTCAAATTAACTCCAAATGAGACCAAACCAAAACAATATGAACCATAGAATAGAGCCCTAACTCCTCAAATGACTACCCCAACCGTACCAGGTCGTACAAGTCCATACTTGATTTACTGTTCTAACTAAAAATGCAGAAAATTCACTTTTTTTTGCCTTGTTTTTGTTATAACTTTTACAAAGTTTGTAATGAAAATTCACCAAATCAAAAGCATTTGAAAGATAAAAACATTCTCCAAATTTCCAAATCATTTTTAGGGTCGTACTGAACTGTACATGGTCATAGAATGGAGAATATAGTCTATTACACATAGAAAATGCAAAGGAAAATGTGCAAAATTAAAGTATTTTCATTCCAAAACATTCTCCAACTCTTGTGCTTGATTTTACATGTCATATTTATCAAATTACAACCATTCCTAACTACCAAACCAATTTCCCACACCCATTAACCAACTTTGCAAAGTTGCAAGCAACTTTGGTTGACAACAATGACAATATTTGCAACTTCTTACAACTTTTGGTCCTAATTACCAAAATGACTCAAAAGGATCCCAAATGGCTTAGAATGGTCCAAGTTGACCTTATTGACCCAAAAAAAGTCCAAACAACCCAAAATTCAAAGTTTCACAAAATGACAAAAAAGTGCATCAAAGGATGCCCCTGCATCAACTTGGCTGTCTCATGTGATAGGATTAAGGCACTTGTCATGATCTTGTCTAATCCTATCTCACTCTTTGCTTATATAAGAAATGCTTCAAATGTACATTTCATCAATCCAAGCAACTCAGCTAAGATATTTTTCAGTTGTGTAAGTCCAATATCTTATTGCAATCTTGAGTATTGCATATTTATCTTCCATCCATTGTTGCAATTTTATGTTCTTTCTTTTCTCTCTTGTGGAAGGTTGTTGGATTTTGCAGATGATCCTGGAGGTTTGAATCCTTGAGTGACTCTAACATGGTACCAGAGCTATATCTCAGCCCCTACATGGTATCAGAACTTCAGAGCTGCAAAACCCCTTCTCATATTTGAGGGTGATTTGAGCCTGAGTTTTTGCAGGATGCATATTGGATTAAAAACGACATATATTTTTCCTCATGTACTTTCGAGAAAATTGATTTTTGTATTTTGTTCAAAACCACAAAGTACCATCTAGGTATCTACTAGATTTTACAGATAGTGAGCATATTTTGCAAAAATGACTGTCAAAATAGTCCAGCACAGTTATTTTCCCTTCAGGTAAAGTTTACTTTTTTTACCAAATTTCATGTTTTGGCTTTTGGGTTCAAAAACGTTTTATGGGTTTTGTTGGAAGCATCAAAATATTATCTGGGTATCCATTATTTTTTGCATACATTCGACAAACTTTTCAAAAATCAAATCAAAAGGGTTGTGTCTATTGACTGTCAACTAGAAAAATTCATAACTTTTTACCATGGTGTTTGTTTTTGGCAAATGAGATATCGATGGAAATCTAGTTTCGAGCACTTCATAGTGGTGCAGGTCACTTTTTCAGATTTTTTCCTCTACACAAATCTAAAGTCATTTTTATTCATGGAGGTAGATGTGAACATTCATCAGTGCATGCACTATTTCCTTTTTTATGTGCATTAAGTTTATATTTTCTCTGCACCTCATTTTCATTCCACATCATTTTTAATCGACTATTGCTTCATAGATTCAAGGGTTGCACGATATAGTGGGTGTTCCAGTGTTCCTTGGCATCAGGTCCACTATTGTGTTATCATGATTCCAACTTGAGTCCTTGGGTGACTCTAATATGGTTTCTAGCAAACAGAATTATCTTTCCTTTGCTTGTTGAATTAAGTATTCTAGTGTTACTTCACAATGTGCTTTCACTACTTCTTTGTAGGTTATCTCATTATAGGTGGGTGCTAATTGGTGTCTTCTTCTTTCATCTCTCTTTTGGGGAGGAGTTTTATCCCACTAGGTTTTCTCCTTTTCTCCGTTTGTGAGAAATTTCATTTGCATTGTACCTGGGTACCTAACATGGCCTAGTAGACGAGACCCATCCTTGCATCTTTGTGTCATTTGCATAATAATCTACTATGTGATTTGCACTTATAGGAGGGTGTTGTGAATGGGGTTATTTCCTAACTAGTTATTAGTGAGGACCTATTCACATTATTATAAGTTTACTTAGGAGTTAAGTTTCTTAGTTGCCATTTCTAGAAGTTAATTATAATGGGATCATGTCTCATTATTTACTTTTAGTTATCTAGGCATTAATAATTATCTCATGCATTTAGTATTTGCATTAAGAATTTAATGTTTGTGTACTAGGTTTTTATGACTTAGTTGTCTCATGTGATAGGATTAAGACACTTCCTACAATAATCTTGAGAGGAGAATAAGGAAAAACTTTTATAGATCTTTAGCAGTTACAAAAACTTAAATAGAAATAAACACAAATATCATGCATACCACAACACGATGATTTACATGGGGAAAACCCTTTCAAGAGAAAATCCCTACACTCCAAAAACCACCCAATATATTATTCATAAATCACAAAGATTACAATATACTTGTAGAGCAAGCTTCTCATAGGAGTATCACCAACTAAAGATCCAGAGGTAACACAGCCGCTATTAGACTCTCAAAATACATCACAATACGCAGTTGTAATATAATTCCCTCATAAAATAGGGTTGCTTTCTAGGGCAAGTCAAGTCAACAAAAAATATCAACTGTTAAATATGAGACATATGAAGAACGGTCCAAATTTACAATAAAGTGTACATAATTTTGGCTTTCGGGGGCGTTGCCCCCTAGACCCCCAGCTAGGGGGATGATCCCCTCAAACCCCTCACAGGGAGGGGGTCCTCGCACACCCCCTTATCGTCATCATATGAATAGTACCTTATGTATCAACAAGAACTTATGTAATTGCAAGCTTGAGACACATTTTCCCAAAAAAAAGTGCAAGTCAAGTATTTTTTAAGAACTTTTGTATTTTTGACATTTGAGGGGAAATTTTCCACATTCCCCTACCCCATTAAACCTATAAATATATAATTTCAACTCATTGGAAAGGTTTGTAAATCATTTCTTCTATCAATAAAATTTATATTTGTTACTCTACTTTTTATTTTGATTCTATTTTTTATGGTCTTCCAATCTCTAAACATTGTATCTCTTACTTTATGCACTTAAACATTGTATCTCTTACTTTATGCACTTAAATGTTAATCCACTTAAGGGTGACATACTTTGCAAAGTAAACCTAACTATTTTCATATAATTTGAAATTTTAGAATTTATTGTGCACCTTTGACTATAGTTGTTTCTTCAACCTACTTTGCAAGTAGGGAAGTTGGGGTTGTGAATTTTGTGGTTTCTTTGTCCCTTCGTTTGCACCA
>VDFB02283119.1:0-60453 GCA_007258455.2 Sequoia sempervirens | reverse complement strand
AGATTAAATTAGATAAATGTTTGATTTATTTAATTTAATAGAAGCACTTTAGAGATTTAATTAAATAAAATGAATTATTTAATTAAAATAGATACAATGAGATTAATTAAATAAAATGATTTATTTAATTAATGAAGAATAATGACTTAACTAGATAAAATTGATTTGTTTAATTAAGGGAGGAAAATTGATAAATTTAATCAAATAATGGCTATTTGATTAAATGGTTAGACAAAGGGATGATTCAGGATGAAACAGTGTTAGTTAAATTAGGATCAAGTGCCTAGTGTCAATCAGTATATTTTGCGTGTCTACAGTTCATTTAAGCCTCTCTACTCATCAGAACAAGGCAAAGGTCGAGGGTTGGTTGTTTCTGCTAGCAATGGGAGGGGATTATTGCAGACTAGAACTTCTCTTATGTGAAGAATTTAGTGGGAATGAGATTGTTTGGGAATACTTGGAGAAAGGTGGCATTTGCCCCTACTTGCTCAAACTTCATGGTTTTGATTTGTAGGTAACAAAGGTCTTTATGAATGGGTGGAATAATAGAATTTTTGTGTTACCAAGGGGTGGAGTTGAATGTCATTGAGGAATTCATCATATAAGTCACAGGTTTATCTATGAAGGGCAAGAAGTTTTATAGAGATTGTGTTGCATCTAAGACTTCCTTAGCTATTTTTTTCAAAGGAAAGGAAAGGGAGAAGCTTAGGTGTGTGGGAAGTGATTGGTATGATCAGACATCCATTAAGCTATTGTGGAGAGATGTGGTGCTGGCTATCATGAAATACTTCATGCTTGATGGTAGGTACTATGTGATTTATGATTACCACTTTATGTTGCTTAATCATTTCAGACACAACAATTTGGTGTCATTCCCCTATTATTTACTTTTATCGATGGAAACTAGCATTGAAGATCATAGAAAGAGCCCTAGTAAAGCAATCCTCCATGAGGGTCTCATGAAACTTATTATTGACCATATCAAGTTGAAGTTTTTACCTGAGATTTCTAAGCTTTCTTCTGCTCACAAAAAGGCAATAGCACCTAGTTATGACATTGGTGATTTGGCCGAAGAATGGGATGGTGATTATGAGGAGGATAATTCTAATGATGAGGAGTCTTTAGATGATGAGGGGAAGTCTAAGGATGAGACGAAGGTTTCTAACTCATGGTTGAAAGGCTATGAGACTGACATTGAAATGAAGCAGGTTGTTGCTCTTGATGCTAAAAAGGGTTCGAAGGGGAAGAAAGGGGGTAATAAGAAGGAGAAGTATGTTTTTAAACCGAGTGAGAAAGGGGTGAAAAGTGTGGATGTGCCCCCTATTCTTTCTGTTAAGGGGACTCAGGGGAATATTCAGGATGATAAGGGATGGGATATGGTGGAAAAAACTCAGGAGGGTGAGGATCTCATGAATTCTGGGGAGGCATCCCTTTTGCATGGTGGGTTGGTTTCCCTTGTTTGCAAGGGCCTTGAGCAAGTTGAGTAGGTTGAAGACCAAAAAGGGATTTTGGAGATGTTGGTGAATTCGAAAATTATTTTTGAGAAAAACAGGTGGAGGTTGAAGTTGTCAAGGTGGAGGACTCTCCTACTAAGGAGGCTTTGGAGGGCAAAGGTGTGGATTGGAAGGGTCACCCTGTGAATTATGCTTTACCTATAGTTGATCCTATGAATTGGGATGAGATTGATATATTTTTTTTACAAAATGATGAAGGATAGCACCAAAAATATCATCTCTTGTTAAATGCCCCTTTTCAGAGGTCAAGGACCTTAATACTAAGTTGAATGATTGGCAGGATGTTTGTGTGGCACTAGTGAACTATAACAAAAAAGAATGGTCGATGAAAGGAAAGTTCAAAACTATGAATGTGGTTCTCGATAAGGTGGTTGTGGATGTTGAAAAACTTGGAAGGGACCATGAGGAGAGGATGGCAACTTTGGAAGATGTTGTCCGTAGGGTTCATGAGGAGCAGTTTGTTTCCATGGAGGATAGAGTGAATAAGATTTGCAATGACTTGCAATTTGTAGTGAGAATTAGTAACCAGTCCCTAAATTCTAGTCTGTAAGGCTTGTCTTTGTTGAATGAGAAATCCCTCAATTGGACTGGTAAGAAACTAGACCTTGGTGACAATGAGGAGGTGATTGTTGAGATTAGTAGTATGAACCAGATGGAGAAGAGTTGGATGAGGGCCTGTGTCTACGTACGAGGAGCAAGAAGAAAAAGAGGGTTTCCATTTCCATCCAGGAGCTTGAGGAAGTGGTGGAGATGCCCAAAAATGTCATCTCTAGTAATATGGAGTCTACTAAGGTTTTAGACAATCTGCTTTATCTTGTGTTTGATCGGCTTTCTATGCTAACGTTTTGTTGTTTGTTTTGCTATCGATTTGTTTAGGTGTATCTTTTGATAGTTTTTTTGGCTTTTTTGGGTTGTTGGTGCTTGTTGTTCTTTCTATTTAGCAACTCTCTATCATTGTAAAGGGTTTTGGGGTCCCTTCAAAACCTGCTTTTCCATATCAAAAATAATTCTTTTTTTTTTTAAAATAAGAGAAATAAAATATTTGAAAAATAAATGCCATAATTTAATTGCTTGATTTATGATAATCACAAATTATTCAAAATAAATAGATTTTTACGAGCTAAATGTATTACTTACATTGACTTATGTTACTCACAATTGTGGCTACTATCAGTCAAACTTGGGATCAATGTCAATCATAACAACTATAATGTTCATTTGCAAAAAAATATTAACCTCAAATTATACTACCATACCTCTAGATCATTTTCATCGCAAACTATTATCTATCCTACATAAGCCATAAGCACTACCGACTAGCTAATAAATATTATTATAGGAAAGTACTGGCCACTATGTGACACTTGTATTATAAATCATATTGTTATATAATAAGACAATGATATATTTTTTATAATATATTTAAGTTCCATATAGTAGTCGAGTGAATTCTAGGAACTATAATTCACTCCCATCCGGATATTGGTGGAGGTTGGGTGGGGGTAAGACGGTTGACCTTCAACTTGAATAATGCAATTGGATTTCATCCCTTAATTTGTTATCCTCTAATTGATCCATCTTCTAAGGGTTAGAGTTAGGCCCTCGACCAATATTTATATTATGTTATAGAAATTATAGATTATATAATAATACAATAATATATTTATATAATATTATATAGATAATATATAATATTGTCTTTATGTATCAAATATATATATATATATATTATTGTCTTGGGTATGATGAGATTTAGTTGGTATTAATATTTGATTGTCCATGTTAAATAAGATTGCTTCTAGTTCACTGCATATGTTTTTTGCATCAACGTTTCAAATCACACTTTGTGATCCATCAACATAAAGAGGAAAGTGAAGGAATGGTATGTAGACTTGGACTTAAAAAGAAGAAATACAGAAAATAAGTCCAACAAAGATAAAATATTGAAAAATATAAAATAAATTTAATTTTAAGTTGTACATGGTAACCAAAATTAAATGAAATCTAGGGAATTTTGATGAGATTGACCAAATTTCTCAAGTTAATTAATATTAATGGAATCGAGTTAGAATTATTGAAAAGATAGTAAACCCAATTATGAAAAAAATGGAACAAGAAGGATAGAGAAATGACTATAAAAAAGGGGTGAAAGAGATTAAAAATGAAAGAAAACATGAAGAATAGAAATGAATTAAAAAAGTTCCAAGAGGAGGAAAATTTGAAGTTGTGTTAATTAAATGGAAAAATGATAACCAAAGAATTAAAATTAATTTAGATAAATTAATTGAGAAGTCCTAAAATACTTTGTTTAAAACGTGATTTATCTTTGGTTGTTGATGAAGAATGAAATTAGAGATGTAAATGCTTCTCTTTTCATAGGACGGTTGAAGTGACTCAAGAGGGTGCCTAGGGGATGAGGTTATATATATATATATATATATATATATATATATAGGGTGGGGACAAAGGGAAATACAAAAGGGAAAGGAAGAAAGAGAGGAGGGGAGGGGAGGATTGAGATGGATTTAGGTGGTTAGAGATAAAGTTAACAAAAAATGCCAAGATGAACTAAATTTCAAACCTTCATCTCGATTGAGATTGTTGGGGTGACCTCTACAAACAATGGCCTCATGCATCTTTCTTTTGAAAAAACTATCTTCATTGATTAAGATAGGTGTTCTTAGGAAAATGTGATGGTTAGTGGCAAGGGAATGCTCAACTAGGAGAAATTTAGCGATACGGTTATGCCTAATGTCAACGCTAAGTTCTTTAATCCTAAAGTTGATAGATCTACCTATTTCCCCAATGTAAGGAGTAGAATAAGATCAAAAAACCTTATAAACATAAAAGTGGATCTCAAACTATATAAAATCTTTGATGGATGGGATGTGTTTTCTAGCAGTAGAGATTAGTTTGAAGGAGCAAACAAAACCTTTTTGTGAAGGATTCTTGGTATCTTATTAGAAAGGCCTCCAACAAAGGGGAGGATGAAAAAGCTAAGAACATCAAGAACTAGAGGTTTAGGCTTAGGATGAACAAGAGTCTTGGCAAGGGAAATAATTCTATAAGTTCTCCTATTGTTGTAGTCATTCATCTTGAAGACTTGGAAAAGGTGGGAGAGCTTCTGGTTAATATGCTTGTTATCACAAATCTGATAAGCCTGAGTGTCTAATTTCTTAAGGATACCAACTTGTTAGCTTGGATGGTGGTGAGGAGAGGCATAGAGGTACAACTCAGTGTGTGTGGATTTTCTATAGACTAGATGACCAAGACAACAATCTTCTTTTCTAAGAATGAGGACATCAAGGAAGAGAAGTTGGTTGTTAGATTCAAGTTCCTTAGTGAATTGAATGGAATCAACTAATCTATTTAGATGGGAGTGTAAGATTTCTAGCGAATCAAGGCCATGAGGCCAACACACATTTGTGTTGTCAACATAGTGCTTCCACCATTTGGACTTGAGGGGAAGGGATTTTGGGCTAACTCCTTAAAGTGCTCCACATAAAGGTTGAAAATGACATGGGATAAGGGGGAGTTTGATGCCCTTAGATTGCTCATAGAGCACATCTTGGAAGGTGGAGGTAGAACAAAAACATAATTCAACAAGAAAAGTGATTTTGTCATCAGTTTTGTACCTAACAAACTCCATAGAATCACCAAATAAAAATTTTATAACTAAGAACACCACAACAAAACTAACGAGGATATCATTATTTTCAATGGTTTTCCTTTATATAAAATTCAAAAAACCGGTGGAGTCCTTAATGAAGGAACTGGTCTTACCAATTAGATGGGTGATCAAAGAAGCAAGGAAGACAAAAGAAGTTTATGAATGAAGGAATTAGATGTGTCCATGATAGATATAAAAAAAATGCTCGACTTGTGAATTTTAATAACACCATAATAAATATGGGCAATGGCTATCCAGCCCCAAAAATGCATTGGGGCATGGATGTTGCATGCCTCCATGCATCAACCATCTGTATTAAACTGTTAGTTCTGTATTGTCCTAATTAGGGGAAAAGCAGGTTTTGAATGGACTCAAAACCATCTACAATAGGTTTTGAATGGACCCAAAACCATAGGTTTTGAATGGACCTGAAACCATTATCAAGCAGGTTTTGATAGGGACCCAAAACCCATGCAAAGAAGATCAGGTTGTACAAGGAATCAACAAAGATAACCAGCAGCAAGCCAACAACATATCTCAAAAGAGATACAACATGACGTCTTAGATCTACTCAAAGAAAAAGGTTTTGACGTCTGGGAACCTTAAACCTAAAGCAACCAAGAACTACAAAGTAATTTGAAACCCAAAACCACCTGAGACGGTCAGGCAACCCTCAGTTTGAAACATCCATAATACAACATACCTCTTGCTAGAACAAAGCAGCCACAAAACAACAACTAGGTAACCATCAACAAGAACCATTCAGACACTGAAGAAATCCAATAAACCTTCATCTGAAACCAACTAGACAACAAAAAAATAGTTATCAACACCTTCCAATGAAACCAAACTCCCCACCTCAATAGGAGAGTTAGGAAACACAAAGGACCACAAGTGATGCACAACATAGTCCTCAAACCAACTAACCAAAAACACCAACTCGACCTCCACCTCAATAGGAAGGTGGTCCCCTCTATAGGAGGGGAAGAAGTGAAGCCTGAAACCACATAAAATAGACCATCCCAACCGATCCACAACCCACCTCTTCACCTCAATAGAAAAGGGCTTCACCTCTAAAGAAGTAGTCTCCACCTCTAAAGAAGACCATAGCTGAAGAGACCAATAGGAAGCAACCACATCCATAGTAGAGAGCACCACAACCTCCTTTGGCCAAGAGGAAGACTAGAACAAAGAGAACATAAAACACTCTTCCACAAGAACAATCCCAACCAGGATCACAAAAATAAGGACCGAAGGAACCCAAGATAAAACAAGCTCACTGAACCGCAACCCAACAACCACCCAAGAAATAGGAACAACAAAAAGAAAAAGGAGCTCGAATCAAGAAATAGCTCCAACAAACAAACCAAGGGTCCAAAAGGATGAAGGGAATGACAAGGAAAACCTCCAAAAATCAAGAGCAAAAAGATGGCAAGACAATGAAAAATAACCTCCAACCCTACACTTCAATAATGGTCTGGAACATCCCAAGAACTCCCCCCCAATAGATCTTTTAGAGGCAGACCAACAACCACAACCAAAAACCATGAACGAACCCTCACAGAGGAAGAAGAGCCTAGAAAGCCAATTGACAAAGAAAGAGAAGTAGAGACACAACAATGAAAAACCACTTCCAACCCAACATACCAGCCAAGGTTTGAGATAAATCCATCCAACTCCTCAAACAACCTATCAGCAAGACCCTCCAGCCCCATAACCAACACAATAGAGGGACCAAGAAAAAGAAGGATAAGGCAAGGACAACAATTAGGTAGAGAGAGCAGAGAGCTAACCAGACAATAAAGAACAACCTCAAACTCTGCTAGCCAAACATGGTCTAAAACAAGCCATAAACTATCCACAAACCACTCCACCAGGGCTAGCCTAGCAAGCAAATCCCCAAAAAAAGGAATCCCCATCACAAAAGTAAAAAAATTCCCAAAAGTCTAGAGATCACTAGAAAAAATTGTAGACATAAAGAGAGAAGATAGGGAACAACAACACAAAACCACATCCAACCCTGCACGCCCAATGGAGTCTAAAAACAGGCCATCAAAATCCTTAGAAAAAATGTTAGGAAAATCACTTAACATAACCTCTAGCATCACACTCAAAGGCTCAAAGAGCCACACCTCAAAGAAAAACCCCCATTCAACAAAGAGCCACAAGGGAAAACACTACCAAAAGCAACAACGGTCGTACAAGAACAAGGTCCTACATAGAAAGTAACACCCACAATGGCTACAAAAGAAGCATATGTCACCCTAGGAGAAAGCCCATTAGAAAACAAGCCACTCCATGCCATCCACATTCTCATGAAGGATGTCATCACCCACACTGGAGAACCAAACACACCAACATAACTGCACGAGGCCAACATCGATAGCAACCTAGACACAACTACCTCTAAAGACACCTTCAGCAATCCAAACCTGACCAATAGGAATGCAAGTTAGAGAAGAAAATAATACAAAGCTCCCCTAGCAGTCACACAAGCTAACACGGGGGCAACCACTAGAGAGAACACCACAAAAAATGTTTGCAGCACAACAAACCTCTAACGACCCCAGGAAACAGAGCCATAAGTCCAAAAAGGACAGAGGGAGCCTCGATGGACCAACCGATTCATTTGCTTCCCCATCACAATCTGGATCAACTTCATCACCAATGCCATCGCTAGATTTGAATTTGGATTTCCCACCCACTCCGCTCCACTACGAGAATGTTTATAGGGGCAACAATTTGCATCGCATGGCATCGATGGCCATCCACTGCCATCCATCCTAACATACCCGTTGTGCCTCCAATGGTCGTAGCTACTAACCTGACATACCTGTTGTGCTAGTGTTGTATCTGCCAATCCTTGTTAGTCCTTGTTCCATACGCCCTAGACTTCCGTGCAATCTCATTTTTTGATTTATTTGCAATTGTATCTTCCATTTTTTTATTCATTGGATAGCAACTTTTCCAATTCACGACACATATAATTATATTTTTAAGCACAAATATTATATTTGATTGAATTATATTATATTATTTGAATTTTTTTATCTGAGAATTATATTTGGATAAGCGACTACAAGAATATAATATTATATGATTTTATAATATAATATAAATATAATAATATTATATTTATTATTGATAATTAATTTAGGATTAAAAATATGCGTTTCTACAAGAATTTACTTATGACATATAATATAATTTAATGTATATAAGAAATATAGGGTAAATATAAAATATATTATATTATATATTTTGTATAAAAATAATATTTTGTAATAATTTCTCCCCAGGTATCTAAGGTATGGGTTGCTCACTACAGGGACACCTGACTATTTTTTCGTAATAATTAATTAATTTATGATGAGAAATATATGTTTGAGAATAATTTATTTGTGATATATAGTTAAATAATAATTAATATTTTTTATTAACAATTTAAAAATTAATAATAAATAAAATAATTTATTAAAAATAATCAAAAATATCTATACAATATATATTAAATTTAATTATCTATTTTAAAGAAACCATTAAAAGATTTTATTTAGTATACAAAATAATAAAGATACACTAAAAATATTGTTTTAAAAAAATGATAAAATATTTTTTAATTCAAAAGTATATATAGAATATAAATAAATTTTAAAAAATCATGATTTTACATCATGTGAAAAATTATTATACAATTGGTAAAATATATTTATGATGAGAAATATATGTTTCAGAAGAATTTATTTATGATATATAGTTAAATAATAATTAATAATTTTTATTGACAATTTAAAAACTAATAATAAATAAAATATTTTATTAAAAATAATAAAAAAATATCTATACAATATATATTAAAATAATAATAAATCTCTATACAATATATATTAAACTTGATTATCTATTTTAAAGAAACCATGAAAATATTTTATTTAGTATACAAAATAATAAAGATACACTAAAAATATTATTTTAAAAAAATGATAAAACATTTTTTAATTCAAAAGTATATATAGAATATAAATAAAATTTAAAAAATCATGATTTTACATCATGTGACAAATTATTATACAATTGGTAAAATATATTTTTTGGAAGGTTATTTAGAAAAATGTTTGCTATATTTTTTGGTACGCAGTACATGAGGTAAATTGGCAGGTCATTTAGTAATGATGTTGTGTGTGCAACAAAGGTTTCAATAGAGAAGTGATAGCTTCAAATTAATTATGTATCTACTTACACTAACTTTAAGAGGATGGAATCCATATATTACATTTAGATTTATACATTAAAATGTTAGATTTTTCATGAATTAGTACCATTGTCAAGCCCTTAATTTCAATTGTTAGGCTATTAAGTTAATGATGTTGTACACTCAATATACTAGGAATATCCTCTAAATTGATGCCATATAACAAACTGCAGGAGTAGATAATACCTTTTCCCTATTTTCTATGCTATTTGGAGACTCTCTAGATTGCAAACCAAATTCCTAGGACTCTGTGGAGGACCCTTGTATTTGTCCCCAACTTACTAAAGTCTCATGATTTTCATCTACAATTAAATCCACCAAAGTTTCTCCAAGCTGATAAATAAGGTATGCATATTATAAAAAAATTCTAAATAGAACAATCCATTCTAGATTTTACAAGGTCCATAAAATAAAAAGGAATGACCAAATAATAAAAATTGTAATTAACAAAGTCACACATTACAGAAGATCTTAAGATTCTTACATTGACAAGAAAATTTACAAGGTCCATAAAATAAAAAAGGAATGAGCATGATGGAGACCATTTACATTACCATGATTGTTAAAGAAGACATTCATATTTACCTGGTAGTAAGTGATGTATATTTCTGCATATAAACGTCTATATATTCCAAAGTTTATTTATGCATATGCAATAAAAGTAATGCTTTTCCACTTCAAATATTTTATTATAGGAAGAATTTATTAATTTAAAAACAAACGTTTAGACATTCAAATTTTCATACAAGTCTAGTATCTGATACATTATACAATTTTGCTCACGAAATGCCAATTTGAGAACGTCAATCCCTATAGGAAGTAGGACATGTTTTCACAAGGATTTCTCTCAAATCATTTTAAGCATAGTTATTTGATAAATACCAAAGGGGATATGACCATAAGATCCCCTAACATAAGATCCACCTTTAACTCTTTTAATTATTTATGATGGATTTACTACCAATACTTTTAGAAAAAATATTTCATACTATAACAAGGGGATACATCCCTGACACACACAGTAGGATTTGTGCCCCTTGAAGATATCATGGTTTAACCACCTAACCTTACATGCCAAGAAATATATTAAAAATTACTATAAAGAATCAATAACCCTTGTGTCAATCCACAACCTCACCAACAAGGTCACAATATAGAGACAAATTAGCAAAAGTTCCAAGATAAGGTATTTCGAGACATGATGAATATGTTTGCAAAAGCTCCCAGCCCAACAAAAATGCATGTCCATCATCATCCCTATTCAACAAGAGAAACAATTGAATGCCAAAATCACTACCCCTTTAATGAATCATTAAATGGAGAGCTATTACATTCATATATGTCCCAACTTCAGAGCTTTCTTTAAACATTACCTCATCTCACAATCCATCATAAATAATACTTAGTGAAGTCCACCTTCTAAAGTATATCCATAGTTCGATTTTCCATTCATGAGATAATGGTGAGGATATACACTACTACCATATACTTACTTACCACATAACACACTTACACTTCAAAGAAAACCATTCAATGCACATAAATCAATAAACCAAACATATGTTTGATACAAATACCTCATGCTGAGATCTGATCCAAGTCTCAATTCTAGGACCTCCTCTTAAACCAACCACCTTGTTGGAGTTGCAATTAGTTTTAGATGATTTAAAATTATGAAAACATAAAATATGTTCAAAAGCTTGGAATTTTCTCAAAGTCATTTCTCTTTGCTTTGGGATGTCAATTTTAAAAAAATACAAAATACAGAAATAAATTAAAAATCCGAAAAACAAAAATCTTTTTAATGACTATCTATAGCCCATGACAATAATTTTATAAAATTTTAATGACTATTACCATCCCATGACAGTCATTTTAAAAAACATTAATGATATTCATGGGCTATCTGACATCCACTGTACGTCTAAAAAATTTAGATCAACATATAGCCCTATCATGAAGAGATGAGTGTTGAGAAAATTGATCAATAGGTTTCTTAAGAGGGAGGTATATTTCAATTTACATAAATCATATCCTCATCACCAAATTTCTTTTGCCAGTTTAAAGCTTATGTGTATGATGTTATATGGTATGAAAGCTATGGTCAATTTTTGGAGATTCAGGGCTATGTCGTTTTCAGGGCTAGATAGAAAAGGATTTCACTCAAAAATAGTAAATATCCATCATTTCATTCCCAAACACCACCAAAAACTTTTAACAAGGAAAGAGCACTTGAAACCTCATAAACAAAAAACCCTAAAGCTCTGGAAAGATGTTGCAATAGTCTTGGGCTCATTGTAATAAAATCCTCTTGAATCTGGAAACTCCTCTTGTAATAAGCATTAAGTAAAAGTCTTGAATCTGGAAATACCCTGCTACCTTCATTCGCCAAGCCAATTTCTCTGAAGTTAGGCTGGAAGAAAGTCTTGTAATAAGTGGTAATCACAGGGTGGACTCGCAAAGTTAGGTTGGAAGGAAGTAGGATCACAAAATGGAGTTCCTCGAAGTGGGAAGTTAGTGTGCAATTTGCTGCAGGTTTGAACATCAGTTTGAACTCCTATCTTTAGCGTAAGATTTGGCTTTACAATGTGCAATGAACCTTAGCATAGATTACTTATTAAAAAAAAAGGAAAAGGGCAAGGAAGAGAGAAGGTTCGTAGACCTGAAATTCAACAATGAACAGTGAACATGGAGGATTTTACTATGGACAACCTTCCTAAAACATAATTTCACTTAACCAGATTACTACACAATCTCATGAAATTTGTGCAAGCTTCAAAGGACTGCAAATATTCAATTATTCATTCACCATAAGCATGGAAAAACAATAGAAATTTAGAGCAGCTGTTAATCTAAGTCCAGGCTAACTTTACACAACTATATGTCATCAACAAACAACCAAAAGTATGGACCAAGAAGGAATCTACCAGCCATCTCTTTTCCATGCTTGGTACATTTTGAAGCAACTTCCACCATTTGTTTCAATCGAGCAAATTCCATAGCAACAAAATCCATGAAGAGTGAAGATATGTCGTCCGTTGCACTCTCCTACATCTTCTTATGGAAATATTCTTTAACTTTTTCCACATCTAGTTCCTTGAAAGACATATTTTTATCATTCATTAATTGGATATAACCTTTGATGGCCGCTTGATGTTCTTTAGCCCACTCAAGGTCGAGCTTGGCTTCATGCAACACCTTTTCCAATACCTCGTTCCGATGATGATGAGGTATGTTACAAGAGTGTACAATGACCTTGCTTATATAGACAATGTGTGATGAAGCTCCAAATGCCAAAACATTAAATGACTTGTGTCATTATTAAATGACATGAGCCATCATTAAATGACCAAAGAGACTAATATTCAATAAAACCTAAAAATATAAAATCTTATCTAAATGACTTGAATATTCGTAGGACCAAAGTGGACTTGACATATAAATAAGACTCCACTAATTAACTAGTTAGGAAAATTACTTATTTACACCAACATGTATCCATGGGGTGTGGAGCATCATCTGTTTGTTAAAAGAATATAATTTTCTCAAGGATTAATGGAAAAGATGCAACCAATTTTGAAAACATGTGAAGATATTTGATATAGGAATAGTCATGGACCAAGGACAAGTGTTGATTACAATCCATGACTAAATTTTACAATGAAAGAAAGATAAGAGAGTGGGTTCCAAAGAGTGACAATCAAATTAGGGAAAAAAAATCCTTAAAACACAATGCACAAACAAATCTCAAGGTTTAAAAAGTTATAAATCTAACCCTAAGGAATAGGCACACAATTGGATTGCATACATGAGACCAAATGGTTCTATGTTCCTTTCCCTATATTGCAATACTTATTGTGCCAAGATAAACTATTTGTTAAGGGATAAGGATCCCTACACATTAAGGGAGCCCTTTAAGATTACTATGAACATTAAGAGCTAATAAAGGAAAAATACATAAGATGAGTGAGATGATTTTTCCTCAAGAAAAATGATAGAGAAGAAAAGCCCATGTGTTAAAAGATAAGCTAGATTAAGTGATGTGTACTTTAAACTAATTGAGCTACAAGGTATATTGAAATGAAAAGGATTTATCCAATGAAAGGTATAACCACGGTAAGCAAGGAAAAAACCAATGGGTCAACCTCCTAGAAATACCATTCTTTACACTCGTGGAAATTCCTGAGAACAATAATATTTAGACATGTATATGTTCTAGAATGATAATGTAGGATTAGTTTGTTTCCATGTTGTAGTTAAAGTATTCCTCAAATGATTCTTTTATCCATTTCATAGGATTTTCTGAATGTTTATTGGATATAAGAGGATGATTAAATAAATACAATTGAATTCCTTGGAATATAAGTATATAGTACTAAATCACTCCAAATTTGAACCAAGTTGGATCAACGTGAGAAAGAAATAGTAAGGATTCAACCAAAATTTGAATTTAAATTTTAAAAAATTTAGGGGTCAAATCCATAGGTGTAGGATCAATCTTGTACGTATGTGATTTGTTTAGGACATGGAAGTAATAGTATCTAGGTAGAGAATGAATTTGTAGATATGGGTGACAATAAAGGGGGTAATAAAAGTTAGATATGCAATAATGTGTGGACATTGATAACATGGAGCCAAGTGTAATAGAATGTATATATAGGAACGAATAACATGATGGAAAAATGATTCCAACTTTATAGAAATGTATTCCATTTGTTGATATATAATTATATTAATTAGTTCCATAAAAATAAGTCCATTTGCAACTATGTCATTAGGAATGAAGACATAAAGGATCTTCATTAAAAAGTAGAAATCCTGAGGGCATATTACTTTGATACTAATAAATTTTTGGTTAGTCTATGAGACACCCACCATAATGGCTATGTAGAACTTCAGATTTTTATTTTATTTTTTAATTTTCTATGTCAATTTATTCACTATACTTGTCATAGAAAAGACATGCATTTTGGTCTACATTTCTTACAACTTTTAGTTGAAGTTCAAAACAATGTTCAATTGAGTGGTGCTCCCATAATGTTGACAATCAGAGAAAAATATGTGATAGACCATAAAAATGCAACAAAAAAATTAAAAAATAAAGAATTATATGAAAATGATTCATCACATGTTATTTTTTATTTGTTATGTAAAATACTCATATATTCTTTTAATATGTATATTCTTTTAAAATAGCATATTTATATTTATAATTCTACATATAAATCATGATAATATTATATAAATCGAAAACCCAATAAAAATTTCATCTAATCTACCTTAAAAAAAGACAAACCCAAAACTAAATAGTTAAAAATATACACAAGTCAATAGATAAATATATTAATAAAGAAGAGTAACTCAACAAACCTTCCATCAACTTCCTCAAATAGGAGTTATTCTTCAATTAGGTATATTTTCTCTTTCTCATTATTGGCTATCTTGTTCCATTCTTAATGTTTCTACTTAGCCCATCTAAGCTATGTGGCAATCTCTACCTTATACCTTCTTCAATAAAAAAATGGAGAATAATATATAAAAGTGGTGGAGAGGGGGGCCTTGAAAGGGCATTCAACGCTTGCTTATGATTAAGAATAATTAAGTGATAAGGTTTTGGTTGAAAAGAATGATATTATTTCATTATCTTGACAAATGAAGTTGATAAGAGTTCACCAAACATGCTTTTTATAGAACAAAAAGTAGTCCCTTGCTTGGTTTTGGGTCAAATCTATTCTTCTTTTTGAGTGCATTCTATTTTAGCATGCTTATGTAGACAACTTTCACTAAATTTCATTCATGTTTGGATTTTCATTATTGTGTGGGTCTACAAAATTTCAAAAATTTAGGTATTATCATTACTCATACGTTCATTCTAATTTCTTCCTTTCATTCTTTTGTGCAGGTATGTATTATGATGTTTTGAACTTTTAGTTTTTAAGCTATTTTGTTTTAAGTTTTAATTTTAATATTTTGATTTTTAATGACTATCTATAGCCCATGACAATCATTTTATAAAATTTTAATGGCTGTTACCATCCCATGATAGTCATTTTTTAAAAAAATAATGATATTCATGGGCTATCTGGGATCCACTGTACATGGGCTTTTTGGCATCTGTTTGGTACAACTCTTCAACTCTTCCTTTCAGTGCAGCACTTCAGAAAAAATAAAATATTTAATTAGTTGCCTTTTAGAAAATTAAATATTTTAATCTTTAATCCTCGTTTTTGTGAAAATTAATTCAATAATAGTCTTCTTTCATTGGAAAAATTCACAACATTTTTTTACTTGTATGTATCTTCAAAAATAATTATCCTTTTTATAACCCTCTCGTAAAAATTGATTCATTTTCCTTTTCACATAAAAATATTTTTAGGTAAAATAATTACCTAATTCTATAAAATTATCTTACCTCCCAACACAAGCACTTTAAATCTTCCGCAAAAAATCATTACTTTTCAATATTATTGCACATTTTGATAAATTTATTTTGTCCTTTATATTTCACGCCTTTATTTCATCGAGGAAACCTTAAATATATTCAGCTTGATACTAATGAGTTTTTCCAATATAATCTCCCCCTAAAATTCACCTGAAGAGATTAATTATCTCGTTTTACCAATCTGCCTTTCTCTCAGTAAAAGTGTGAAATTCAAAATGATACAATAATCATGCTTCATTCGATCTTTTATTTTCACTTTGATCATATGTATCAGCTTATTTTTATCTCCACCGACATTATATCTCTCACCAATATGCTTCCATTGGCGTGACATGTATGCTCGATATGATTTTGATCTGGTATCTTTTCTTTTGCCCATGCATTTAGGGTTTTTGCTTCTTTGACTGTATTTGCTACTGTTCTTTGAAACCTCTTTGCCATCATATGAAATTACAAAGTTCAACTCTATGACGGTTAGAATTGCAAAAGTGACCATTAGAATTGCAAAAGTGACCATCTTCACATAAAATTTATTGAATTCTTCCAACCATAGTTTGTGGACTCTGCGGACTCGCCGCAGACTCGGGAGTCCCGAATCAGGACTCTCCTGCGCGCGGCTGAGTCTTAAAATGGGTTAAAACCCATGTTTCTTTTTTTTTTTTTCATTTTTAGACTCTCAATTGTGAAAAATAAGTCTGCAACTTGATTTGGGATTGATTGAAGCAAGGAGATTGAACTAAAAAGATCAAACTAGAGCCAGGTAAGTGATCTAGCAATTCTTTTTGTTTGTTTTCTTCAATTTCTTGCATTCAAAATCAAAAAAATCAAGAAAAATAAGGGGAAATGTTGTCAAATTTTTTTTCTATTTTCCTTAATAGCCTAATTCTTATTGTTTCTAGCTTAGTTTTGCATTCTTTTTCTTTTACAAATGTTTGAAACTTTGAAACTTTGAATCACATTTATTTGCTGATTTTTTAGCAAACCCTAGCTGATTTTTTTTTTCCATGTTGAACTTGAAACAACAATGTCGTCTTCAAATCCAAAGGGACTAAAAAAAGACCCTGCATGGAAGTATGGAATTCCAAGAAATAAAAAAGGTGAAGTGACATGTAATGAATGCAAGAAATGGATGACAGGAGGAATAAACAGATTAAAATACCACCTTGCTAGAATACCTGGGCAAAATGTGGAGCAATACAAGAATACTACTTCTGAGATTATTAGAGAGATGAAGGCCCTTCTTGCTGAATATGAGCTTAAAAAAGAGGAAAGACAAAAAACAAAGGATGCCCTAGCAGCAGTGATGAGTGGATCCCAATCCCAATCTACACCCTCTATGCCCCATGGTGCTGCAAGTCCAAGCTTTCGTGCTCCACATTCATCTTTTGGTGAGAGTCCTGATGGTTCCTTTTCTACTGCTAGTGCTAGTCAAGGTCCATCAGGACCAAATTATTTTATTCTGTGTAATGTTCCAAGAGCACAACCTTCACTTGAAGGTACCGGTTGGAATAAGGAAAAGCATCAAGAAGCTAGGATGGTTGCTGCAAACTTTTGGTACTACAATAATCTACCTTTCAATGTTGCAAACAACCCATATTGGGAAGGTTTGGTGAATTCCCTTACAGTTGCAGGAAAGGGGTTTAAGACTCCATCATCTAAAGATTTGAGTGGGACATTGCTAGAGGAAGCCGTAAAGAATACACGGCTTGTGGTTGATGAGCAAAAGAAATTTTGGCAAAGAAAAGGTTGCAGAATTTTATCTGATGGGTGGACAGATGGATGAAATAGAACTCTCCTTAACTTTTTAGTGGCCTCTAATGGTGGATTGGCGTTTCGAAAATCAATAGATGCCTCCCATAAAGTTAAAAATGTTGAGACTTTATGCAATCTATTAGATGGGGTGGTCCAGGAGGTTGGAGTTGATAATGTTGTCCAAATCATCATAGAAAATGCAGCTACATATGTAGCTACAGGTAGACTACTTATGGAGAGGTATCCCACAATTGCACGGTCTCCGTGTGTTGCACATTGCTTAGACCTATTGCTAGAGGACATTGGGAAGATTTCATGGGTCAAAAGAGTGGTTGAAGATGCAAAAAGTGTTACAAAATTTATCTACAACCATACTTGGGTGCTTTCTTTGATGAGGAAATTTACAAATGGCAAGGACCTTGTGCAACATGGAGTGACATGATTTTCTAGCCACTTCCTCACATTACAAAGCATTCTTGGTGCCATTGGTCATCTCAAGAAAATGTTCGTGTCTGATGCTTGGAAGGAGTCCTCATTTTCCAATAGACCTGAAGGGGAGAGGATTGTTGCCATAGTTTTTGATGAGACATTCATCAAAAATGGAGAGGAGTTGATGGGGGTAAGTAGCAATCACACAAAAAAAATTATACATGATAATCTATTTGCTGTTTTTATTTTTTGAGGGGTTAATTTTGTTATGATTTAACATTTGTTTTCATTTTTTTAGGTGACAGAACCTTTGGTGAGGGTTCTTCGTATGTTGGATGGAGATGGCATGCCAATGGGTTTCATCTATGAAGCCATGGATAGGGCCAAAGAGGCCATATCACGTTACTATGGCGGAAACAAAATGAAATATGAAATCATATGGCGCATCATTGATCGGAGATGGACACACCAACTCCACCAGCCGATTCATGCCTTTGCCTACTTCTTGAATCCGAAGTTCTACTTCTCGGACACATTTAAGGCGGATGAGGAGGTCATGGAAGGTCTTGTCATATGCATTGATAGGATGGTGCCTTGATCGTGAGTTGAGAGATAAAGTGCTTGATGAGTTGGAGGTGAGATTTGTTACATCTTATTTATGAATTTGCAATGTTGAGCCTTGACTATTTATGAATTTTCTATATTTGATTTACTTTTTCTTTTATCTATTCAAGGTCTACAAGGGTGCAGAGGGGAGACTCTTTTCCTCCTAGCAAGCAATTGAAAGGAGAGGAAAACAACAACCAGGTAAAAAAATGAAATTAGAAACTTCATTCTTACATATAGATTGTTTACTTTATTCTTATTTCTTAATACTATATTTTTTAAACATGTTTTTGTAGATCTATGGTGGGAGAACTATGGTGCTAGCACACCAAATCTTCAAAAGCTAGCCATACGTGTCTTGTCACAGCCATGCAGTACTTTTGGGTGTGAACGTAATTGGAATTTATTTGAAAACATTCACACAAATAAGAGGAATAGGTTGACTCAGCAACGCCTAAATGATTTAGTTTTTGTTCGGTACAACCTTCACCTTTGAACTAGAAAGGTGGAGGGTGTTTCAAACGAGTCCATTGACTTGGATGACATTGATCCATATGGTGAATGGACTATTGATGAACAAATGAAGTTGATGTCTTCATTACTGATGAGGATCTTACTGAATTAGAGATAGCAGTAGCAGAAGAAGCAGCAAGATTGGATGCCATGGAGGACGACGAAGACACATTTGAATATCATGTTTCCCCTGCTCGATCTCCTAGTCCTCATTTGGATACTATAGCACGAGCACCTTCTAGTTCTAGGCCTCCAAAATTGAGTACGATTGGGAGGGGAAAGAGGAAGATGTAGATTACATGCAGTTGTTAATGTTTTCCTCTTTTTGACATGATTATATGTAAACATTTATAAACTTATGATGCTGTTATACATTGAAACTATGAGTATTTGATGACTATGAATGATGAAATTTCAATTATTGAGTGTTTGATGATCATATGACATGTGTAATATTTGAATTATGAGTGTTTGATAATCAAATTAGGCTCTTATGTTCTCTAAATGCATTAATTTGTTCTTTTTTTTTTGTAAAACTATGGTTTTTTTTTGCCGAGTCCTAGCCAAGTCTTTTCCTGAGTCCGTGCTGAGTCCCGAGTCCGAGTCATATTTTTGGGCTGCTGAGTCCACGGTGAGTCCGAGTTTTCCAACTATGCTTCCAACAGTATGGTAATTGCTTGGGACGCAGGATTTTGGGTGCCTCTCTCATTTCTTTCGATTCTTATCATGTAGAGTTTTTAACACAATAAAAGGTGCTCCTATCCTTCTTACGCAGGGGGTGGCATTGTATACACTACCATCAAAGTATAATATGTAATTTACGAGTGCCAAATTAAAAATTCGAGGCCATTTCTTCCAATCTTGCTTTTGCATATTTCTGGGGCTGGCTAGCCACTGCGAATAATACCCAAAAATAGAGGCAAATGGAGTAGGGAATCTGAGAGAGATGTTGGAGTAGATCGATGGAATTTGAGACCTAGACTTAGAACAAGAAATGCTCCGAATTCTTGTCAGATAGAGAATTATGCAAATCCTAAGAAGTTTGGGATTAATGGAGGAGCATTTACTTCGTTATCCTCGGAGAAAGAACAAACAAATGCTAGCTCTAAATCACAACTTATGGAAATTGAAGCTGCCCACGCCAACATCAACCCTAGTCTGGCAAATGATAAAGATCGATCGGGGAAAGGGATAAGCCAGCAAGACATTCTCTAGGAAAGTCATTTTGGAGAAAATTCTGATATGCTTGCAAACATTTATGTTGGCGAATTTGGGTTTGGGAGTAAATATGAGTCTCAGAAAAGAGGATCCTCTGCGTGTAGAGAAAGAGCAAGGGTTTTAAGGGCGGTGATTAATAAGCCTATGTCTTCCCTCCAAAGCTGTCTCATTGGTTATGAAATTAGTGATTGTAGTTGTGTCTCCTGTGGAAGGTGAAGGCAAAGGCCTCTTCTTGTTACAGATGGGAGTAAAATAGTTAACAGGGAGCAAGGATTTCTCCTCTGCTGCTTCCAATTCCCATAACAGATTATGGACTACCTTGTCATAATGACATAAACAATGACGAGACTGGACCTGTACCTTTAACTGGACTTCCTTCTCTAAGAAAATGCAGTCAAAGTTCAAGCAATGCAGGTATGATGAAGAGAAGAAAAACATGTAGATATAATACGCCAACATTATTTGCTTTCGAATCCAACAAGCATTTCCCACTCCAAGGTAGTACCGTAGTAGTAGCTTCGTCTTTTCTATTATTAATATTGCTTCCATAGAATCAAACCAAGTTTTTAAGAAATTACTGTATGTTTTATCCACTGATTTGATGTGTTGTATTATCTCTTTGTTTTCTGCAACAGTATATTTTTTATATAATTGTAGTACATCATCATCTATTTTGGGCAACATATGCTGTTTAAATTCAACAAAGCTTTATTGAAAGGTGACATGTCTTGTAACAGTTGTTATCCTATTACAAGGGAGAGTGTTCTGTTGAGAACAATCTATAGAATGCCTAAATATTGCAAGGGTTCTGAGGAATATCCATTAAGAGGGAGAGAATCTATATTATACGTTTTGTTTGTTCTACTTTATTGCTATTAATGTAGAAACAAGATTTTATTTGTGGCATTTCTTCCAGTCCTAGAGGATTAATCCAAATTTGCTTGACTAGGGAAGGAGGCTAGATAAATCATACAATGAGAAGTGGACTACAATGAAGAGCGTGTTAATGATAGTGGTTATAATACGGTTTTAACTGTTACCCATCTTTGCTACCTTATGTGAATATATGGTGGAAGGAATCTCTTGGCATAATGTACTTTTCCCCTAATGCCTAAGAGAAAGAATTGAACATTGCATTGTCCTTTATACTTTGCTCTACTCTTCCTCAAGCTTCAACATGTGGTCTTGATCCCCTTTTTCCTCTAATGGAAATGCAATTCTTGTTTTGGCTTCATGAGTTTTTGCTATTATAAATTTATAAGGTTGTTTTATAGATGTTTGGACTTGTGGGTTGATTATAACCTTTATATTTCACAGATACATCTGCAGGCTATCTTTTGGTTTGTTTTGGAGTTGGCATTGGCATAATGTCCACAATCATGTCAAGCAGGAGGGAAATGCAGAGGCTTACCTGTTTGCTGAGGCAAATAGAAGAAATGGTTGAGGACCTAAAGGAAGAGCTAGAGACGCGAGGTTCATGGACTGTGAAAGACCTCACTGATGAAGCCCATAATTGTTTTGAAACCTAGCGACATGCCTTGGGTAACGAAGAAGGTCAGAGTGATGCTTCTCTTAATGCATTGTCAGATGAGGCCTGTGAGGTTGATGAGAAAATGTCAGATAGAGACCCTATCAAAAAAATGGAGAACATGACCACTGTTGAAGCAGAGCTTGAAGCTGAGTTCGAGAAGCTAGAATTCAACTTGCATTCATCTAAGCACCAGATAAAATATCTTGGAAACAATGAGGTTAGCTACTTATCATTCTTTTGTTTTAAGTCGAAAGAAACTTACCTTGCTTTATTTGTTTCTGATAAATATTAAAGTTGTGTTGCCTTTGTTAAATAATAAATTCATGAGTCATTCCATTCTTGTAGAAGATTTTCACTTTCCAAGTAAAACATAGTGTCTCATTTAGTCAGCTCTTTGTGCTTTCACGGCATTGCAAAATCCGGGCTTTTAGTGACACATTAACTTGCAGTGCATATCAGTCACTATGAAAACAACACAATTTCTCTGTCTAATTCTCAATATTATTACAATAGAAGTGCTTTTGTCAATGCAAAGTTGCTTTTTCCAGGATTTTTTTTAATATTTGTGTGTTCACTTTCTCTTCCCTAGCATTACTTCTTCTGTGACTGTTATTTACTTTGAGCATAAGAACAATCCATAATTCGTTGGTTCCTTATTTCTCCAAGCATTAATTGATCAGATTATGAATCAACTTGGTATAAGAGCAGTCACTAGTCCTAAAGATTTGTGTAAAATAGTGATGTTGCATGACAGTGATTAGTTCCATAGAAAATAAAAAATTGCTACCTTGCAACCTTGATATCTCTATCCAAAGGTGGAATAAAGAGGTGAGAATAAATAACCTTAAAATTCTGAAGAAACTTGTGATAGCTGTAGAAAGCAACATGGAGGTTGCGACAAAAAGTCAGAATTTAATGAGGCGGCAACAAGAAGACATGAGCCGACAATAGGACTGCATAGGCCAAGATCAGTCTTCTCTGGATCTCGTAGTAAGAACACTCATTTCGGAGATGCTGGTAAGTGCCTAGAGGATCAGGAAACTTTCTTGGAGGATGATCAAGAAAAAAAAAGATTTAAATAAAATCTACATATAAGCCATTTAAATTTGAGTTTAAAGTAAAGAAAATCTTTTAATGGGCAAGTGAACTCTGAGTTTTTACATACTTGGATCAAACAAAGGGAAGTTTATTTCAGTGTCTTTTGCATGTCTTAAACTGACAGGACATGCTATTGTAACAAACCATTAAAGTGAACTATAAATTAGAAAATGCCTTGTAGCCTTTTACATACTTTGTCTTAACTGCTGATCGGTCATGCGGGTTACCTATTGTTTTGAAGCTTTAGTAACATATTTGTAAAGAAGTTTCTAGTTTCTTTAGCTTGATGTTTAGGATCTTCCTATAATGTTTTATGATCATGCAGCATAACCCTGAGAATTTCAATGGTGTGGCAGATTGATCCAGATTGCATTGCTGATGTTGTTAATGGAGAACTAAGAGAGGATGGCCTCACGCGTAATGCATAATCAGAAGACAATAGTTCTTCAATGCATGATGAATATAATACAGGAATTTTTTTCTGCTTCACCATGGGATTTGGAAGGACGTGTGCATGAGGTTATAATATCAAGGCTCTAGGATCGCATCATAGAGATTGAAACAGAACTTGAAGGTAGTCAAACTACATTGCAGGCACTCGAATTAGCTCAGAAGCAATCAAATGAGCTGAATCAAACTTCCCAATCATTAAACTCAGGTCTTTATTAGCCTATAATGTTTTGCTTGCAATTTTTTTCATTATGACTTTCAGGTGTATCAGAATAATAATTTATGTTTTAGTTATGATAATAATTTTAGTTGTCTCTAATTCTCTCTTTGTTTGCAAAACTATTTCAGCTGCTGTAAAGGTCAATAATGTTGCAGACACCAGCACCAACAAAAACACTTCTAATTGCAAAGGTGAAAGTTACTCACCCTTATCTCTAGTGACTTCAAATGTTGCGTGCCTAAATGCTAGCTAGGATCCTTGTACAAAGTTCTTGGTGACATTGAATATATGTGAAAAGTAACTAACCCAGATTCAAAATTTCAAGTGGTAATATTAGGGGTATTCATGCTGGAATGTATGAATACTATGAGGTAGTATCAAATCCCAAATTCTGGTGGATTGAGGGTCCCTTATCTATGCTCACTCTAAATCCACTGTGGAGTGGGAGATTCGATTTCTGCAATACTACATTGCTCAAACATTATGGCTTGCTGTTGTGTGTAACCAGACCAATACTGAAACAAAGCATTCCCTGAATTTATTTTTTTGCAATTATGGGACCTTTTGAAAAGCCATACATGGTTTTTTTAATTGTATGGCTGGTAAAGAAGAGCTTACATTGTATCATCTGCAGATCCTGATTATGGAATGCCCTCATTTTGTATCTCATCTCATTTTATAAAAAAAAATATTCTTAATCTTGTACTGGACTTGAGCAGGAACTTTTTGAGCTTTCTTATGCAGTGGATAAAGAATTTGACACAGGATAGATGCTACCATTCTTTTGTTTAATACATTTAAGCATCTCCAAATCTAGTTGAGATTGTTTCTTACCTAATATAAAGTTGCCCTATTTGTCTAATAGAGGAGATCAAATTTCCATCCATGCCATCTTACGAAAGCATTAAACTGATTTAAGAAACCATGTCAAAGGAATTTGGTGATACATGAGTTTATCCATGGAAAATAATATAGTGTTGGTGCCTACATTAAACAACAAAAATGACCTATTGAGCTAGTTAAAAGGAGAAGTGAATTGAATACATTTCTCTAATAACAAATTTTGATTAAATCTTACATAAAACTAACTTAAAATTGTCACCAACCAATGGATTTAGTTTTTACTAAGGTCAAATAATAATTATTCTTTGAATTTGGATACATCTGACTTCAAATCTTTACTAAACCACAGATTTCATTTGATTAACCAATTTATACCTCAAACATAATTAAAATCCATTGGTTAGTAAAAGTTTCAAATTAAACATACCAAAAATTTAAAGCATAATTATTATTTAAATTTAATAAATAGTAAATTATGAAACTTAAAATATCCATATCTAGAGGGAGGGAGAATGAGGTTTGGTAAGTATGATTATGATTATAATAATTGATTATTTGTTTTTTTCATTTCATGTTTGTTGGTCCATCGATTTTTAGACTATATGTATGATGAATGATCATGTGTTAACTTGCTTACATGAAGCTTGATAAATAATACACTTAAATTTTGGTTTTATTCTTTAACTCACACTTTGATTGATTCCTTTAGAGACTTATAAAATTCGTTTGTTACTTATTTCAATATAATATCCAACACTAGCTAGTAGTTGATGAATAAAAAAATGCAACCAAAGAAAAACTAAGACAATCAATGTTTATAAGCTAAAATTTCAAAATACTCTAGTTAAAATAAGTTTTAAACTATTTGATAACGTTCAACATTTATTCATCAAAATTATTTAAACCCAAATGTTATCCAAGAAAATGACTCTTAATAATATTAGCCTTTTCCCTAAATTATGTGTTAGTATTTGTGATTGTGATCTACTATTGTTATAAAAAAAATCTTAGACTTCTTACTCTCATGCATTTATATTAAAGTCAAAGTTTTAAAATGGGGGCAATGAAGATGAAAATATAAATTCTAATATTGTTTAAGATTGTCATGCAATCATCTTTCAAATAAAATGTAAGTAGGGAAACCTAAGGATGTACACCCAACATTCTTTGGGGTACACTCATTTTTGAAATGTTTTAACAATGAGGGGACACCTAGGGAACATCCTTAGGCCATTCCCAATTTTAAAAAAATTCAAGGGATGTCCTAGAAAATAAAAGGGATGGATAGTTGTCCCCAAGATGGTTAGGGGACATCATAAATGCGCCAACCATCTTGGGGATGGTTGGTCATCCCCATAAAAAGTACCATTTTTAAAAATAGTAAGTCCTAAAAATAATTTTTTGTAGCTTAGCCTAATAGCATTGTCAAAACTACCTTCAACATGAGTAGGGGGTCTACACTCACCCCACTACAACTCCTTGGCCTTTAGGCCTTCAATCGTGTTTGATGCATACAATTCACTACTGTGCTACTCATCATCAATTATTTAATCAATGGTAGATAAAGTAAATTGACTTCATATGCCAACCCCCACACCCCAACTCACCCTAAATGAGGAGGATATAAAATGAAAATTTATTTTCTTTTGTATTTCATATTATAGTTGAAAGTGAAACTTGCAACCTTTGAGCATTTTGTTGTAACATGTATACTATTTTGTAAAATCAAATACATATTGACAATGAACTATGAAAGCAATTATTTTTTTATATTTTCTAATTTGTTTGGCTCTCATGTGTTCCCAATTCAACACAAATATTATGTGTTAAGGATCTATAATGAATGTGTAGAGGAGGAAATTTGCTACTCCCAAGTCTCCAGGACAAAGAAGAGTCTACATGGAGCAAACGGTCCTCAACTACCTCAAGGAACAAAGCTCAAGTGACAAGATAAAATAATGAGAGTTCCTAAAACAAAAAGAGTATGTCACAGAGGTTTTTTGGATAGACTAACAAGCTCTCAACCAAGGACGTCAGCATGAACCAAGGACCACAGTGCAACACACTGGTGACTCAATGGCGCACTGGCGTCTCGTATGAATCAAAACTCAAGACTATAACAAAACAAAAAAAACAAAATGATTGCTTTTATTCTGATTGCTAAGAACTTTTGAAATGCAAGAAAATAATAGAGTATAACAAAATCTAAAGTAAACTAAACTAAACTAGGTAAAGTGTAGATTAAATGGAATGTAGGTGATCAAATGAAGTAAGAGAAAGAAAGCACTCACAACCAAGCAAGGAAGCCTCCAACAAATAAATGTCTTCAATTCTTGCACATATAAGACTAAGAGAAAATGTTGGGGTTGTTTAGGGGCTTGCCTCAATTAAACCCTTGTTTAAGTGTTTCCACCTCCATAGACAACCAAATAGATAGATAGATAGATAGATAGATAGATAGATAGATAGATAGATAGATAGATAGATAGATAGAAAAGATAATAAATAGACGATATAGAAAATGCATAGACAAGGGATGTGAAATCCCAAGATGCTCAAAGACATAAGAGAAGTAGAAATTACTAGTAAGGTTTGGGGAAGCCAAAGGGAGAGAAAGAAAGAGAAGGTTGTGAGAGCTAAGAGAGCTATAGAGAGAGTGTGAGAACTTGAGAGTGTTGTAGAGAGTTGTGCAAGCTTGAGAGAAAGATAAGAGAAAATTGAGAGTGAGAGAGAATGTGCAAGAAAGAGCTAAAGAGACTAAATGAAGTGAAAAGATAGACTTTAAAGAGAGAAGAGGGAAAAGAAGGTTCTCGAGTCGTTACAAGGTGTCTCAATCCATTTCCACTGACAAAGTAGATGACAAGTGGATAGACATTTGAGAACGATTGTTTTAACGTTGAAATGTTGTGGAATGCTAGCATCCAAACAAATCATGCTAAAAATTGATGGGAATGAAGAAAACACAAGGTTTAATGTAAAATTAACATAAGAAGATAGCTGTTGAAATGGGGTCTTGAACATCCTAAAGGGAAAAGGCTGATGCAAGAGTTGAAATGAGCCTACACAAATATTAAGGGAGTGGACACTAAAGTGGATGTAAAAGTGTAGGTGAAATTGCAAGAGGTGCAATTTTACGACACTGCAATATGATGAATGCTTTATCAATGTTAAATCATATGCATATTTGAAATTTCTCTATTTTTAAGTTTTCCCTATGTTTATATAGTTGTCTCTTTTTTCATCCCTTGCTATCCCCAAAAATGACCCCAAAAAAGTTGTCCCTAAAACTCACTCCCTATCCCTTGTTGTCCCCATCCTAGAAACTTGGGGTAGCATAGAATGTAAGGAGTTAAAATTTTCACTAGATTGGAGGATCCTCCACACATGGTCTCACAAGGATTATTGTGCAATCAACTTAATATTGCATCACCTCTTTTAAAATGAAAATATTCATCTAAAGGTGTCTCATTTTATACTTTAATGCAAATATTATTATTATTATTATTCATGTGGACATATTGTGTATACATGTATTATACTAAAGCATAAATTATTTTATTTACAATAATCAAATTCAAGTTTAAGATATAAATAACCACTTAGGAAATGCACTTCTAACATTTCAATGTGATGAGTATAAAGAAGAAATGTATGATGAGGATATTTACATTACTATTCATATTGAGTAAGTTTATTATTTTAAAAGATATGAGAATATGTCTAGCATATCAATTGTTGATGTTATTCATGTGAATACATCAAACACGATGACCAAGGAAATTATATATATATATATATGGATAAATGATATATTGTTGGCTTAATTAAAATCAATAGAATCAAAAAGTTATCAATGATACATTATTTACTACACATCATCATAAGCTTAAATGTGTCAATGAGTAAACATATATTGAAACATCACAAAGAAAGTACATATATACCACACATTACACCTTTATATATACTACTTTTATTCATAAAGACACACACAATGATAAAAAAATGTATCATCATCAACTTGAATTATGCAACATGGCATTATACTAGATGGTCCCATTGGGGGCATTGATGTGATACAACTTTTGGTCTCATTGAAATAGATCTATTACCACTTGATTATGTTGACATTATTAGTTAATAACTTCTATGTTTTGGCCAATAAGCCATTCTTGCGATGAATTTTTTTTAGTAACTTGTCATCCTTAATTACCATAAATAGTTGGTCTTCCAAATCCTATAAAAAAAATTGTGATTAAAATTATTTCATACCCTTCAACTAAATTTATTTAATTCAATTTGAGTAACTTAGTAATTGCTAAAATTTAGTAGTGGAAATTTTCCCAAATTTTTCAATTCAAAGCCTTAAAAATTATGTCATTTTTTATTGTTTGTATTTTCCAATTACAATTTCATTATCATTTCTTTGCAATCTATTTCATGCCTATGTTATTGCCTTGTAAATACTAATCATGCCAGGAGAAGGAAATGCTACAAAAAAATTATTTTATAATTTTTTTTCTTATTTGAATACATTTGTAAGATCTATTAATGGTTAGATATTCAAGATAAAATTATAGGCCAAACACATAAATTTTGAAGTCTCACTGAATAATTGAGTTGAGTTCTTTCTAGATTGATTAACAAAAGGAATCAAAGATGTGGAATATGATTCCTACACTAGTGCATGATAATAGATGTTTGCAAAAACTAAACAAATCATATTGTTACAAGGAAATAAACACAAAAGTAATATACCATAACACAATGATTTGCACAGGAGTAAAAGTTCAAAATTGTGTCATACTTTTGGCTGACAAAGAGGTTTAGAAAAAGAATGTTTCACCCTAAATAGTTTCAAGTGAAATTGTTTCAAGGCAAAGGGCCTAGCTCGATTGGCTAAAGCATCATGTTGCAAGCAAGAGGTCATGAGTTCTAGTCTCCCCTCTATCCTTGTGGTACAAGAGAGCGTGTCATGCCAATGTCACTAGTCATGTGAAAAAATTTTACAGGCACACTACAACCTTCATGAAAAAGATTTGTGGATGAAATCCTTCCACTTGAAACTCTTAAATTAATATAATTTAAATTAAATTTAAAACTAGATTGAATTTATATGCATTTCAAAAAGCATTTATAGACTAAAGAGTTCCAATTAAAACACTTTCACTTGAAATTGTTTGTGGTATCTTGATCCCTCTTTTGGGGAAAATTCAACAAAAAATCCACTTCAACTCCAAGTTTTTCTAAGGGCACTTTCATGAAAATCTAATAATACCCTTTTCTAGAATCTAATTTTTATTGATATTTTGATTAGTTTTAGTATGATGTTTTGAATATATTGCAAGTAGATCATTATAATTAAACATGAGGTTGGTTATATTTTTTTTTTAAATATGAAAAAGTATTTGAAATTTAAAAAAATAAATGGTTCACAAGAGGAGAGAATCCTCTCCAAGAAGGTTTTTTTTAAAAGAAATTTAAAATTTGATGTCCTGTTAAAACAATGACATTTTAAGTAAATTTCATTTTAAAAACTATTAAAAAAATGTAGATAACTTGAAAATATAGTGCATGGAGAAAAAAATTAGATAAAAGTTGATGTCCCATTAAAATTATGACATTTTGAGTAAATTTAACTAAAAAATAAATATTCATTGAAAATATTTTTTCTCCCCATCCACTAGATTTTCAAGTTATCTACATGGAAAAAAAAAGAGTGCTATAATTTTTGCAACATCCCATTGACCTTAAATTCAAAATATTTTTAGCAATTAAAAATATTCTTAAATTTATAAACTAACTTCAACTAATTTTAAAATATTATAAACATAAAGTACATTAAGATTTATGCATTTCATTAGTTATATCATCTTAAAATTTAAAACATTTATGTTATTTTGGATAGTCCAAATTGAAAAACTAGATTTGAGTTGGCTATTTCCTTTATAAAAGTGTGACATGGTTCTAAACTTTTATCCATCCGATTTTTTTGAAGAAAAACATCACTCTAAAGCAACTCAATATATTATTCAGAAATCAAAAGCTACAATACACTTTTATATTTTAAGCCTTTAAATAGAAATATCACCAACCAAAGATATGAAGCAACTTTGGTATCATAATAGTACCTACAAAACTTACCATAAAAAACCTCCATCTCAAGCACCCAATAAATAGGAGATGCAATACATGAAACCATTAAATGGTAGTTAGGAAAAAATGAGCTAAAAGTACCTAAAATATGTCACCAAAATTCCTAGTTAGAAATTCAACACCGAAAAATAGAAGATGAGTCCACAAGATAAAAATAACATATTTTATTTACTAGTCATAAACTCATTATAATCCACTTACAAACTTGGTTAATCAATTTTGGATCTATTATCTCCATTCAAATATGTCTTATGACATATTATAATATTCATCATAATTTGGCCAAAAATTGTAACTCTCTATTATAACTCTTTTTGTGTTCTAGATGATTTTGCATTTCTAATGTGGGAGGCCCAACTTTTGAAGGCCATAAATTTTGATCTAGAAGGTTTTTGGGACCATCTTTTTCTAATTGTAGAGCTTGAATAGATCTACACATTGAACATCCTTGGAATAAATGTTGAACAGCCAAGATTTTTTATTTTGGGAAAAAATAAATTATGTAGCCTTTAAATCAAGAATGTCTATTTCATATTCTTAAAAGTATATTTTTATGTCCTTAAAATTAGGAGCAAGGTTGAAACACCTTTAATAATATTCTACTATTTGTTAAACACATTGAAAGAGAAAATGGATTATTGATACCATTGACTAATTATTAGGGGTCGAGAAGCCTATAGACTCATAGCACCACCTAAACATTTTTGTGCTCAATAGCTTCATCAAAGTATCAACAATAATTTGCAAAGTGTCACTTTTCTTTGGCATCACCTTCCCATCTTCTACCATATCTCAAATAAAATTTTATAAATTTCGATCTAATTTTCTGATTTAGATTGTGTCATTAGTAAATTCTAATCATCTATTATAGGGTTTGCATCTCTAATATTTGTTAGAAGTTGAAATAATTATTGTTGTTCATTGTTTGAGCCATGTTGTCTGAATACCTAATCTAAAGTAATTATAATTTTGAATTCTTCCCATAGGATCTTGGCTCGTTTGTTGCTTGCATAGGGTGGTATGTCATTAATAGGAGACCTAATTGTTTGAGATCTCCAACCAAGATCATTGATATTCCTGTAAGTAATGGAAAAATGTTAAATTTGAATGTATAGTCTATTTGTATGACTGTGCAATAGATATCATAAAAAATTTCTAAAGTAAATCAAATTGTAGGATGCATATTTGTGTGAGAGTTATACCTACAAAGGGTTGATTAGCTCATTTTGAGGGAAGGCTTGGAAAATTCGTGAATCTATATTTTCAAACAATTTTGCACCGATGAAACTCATTTCATCAATCAATATGTATCTAGTATGTGCTAATTCTTCTTGGAGACTTGTTAATTTGGTTCCTTCCAACTCCTTGAATTCCTTGGGCAGAATTTTTAATTTTGAATGAATAGGCGATGCTCCTATATTGTATGTTGCAACTCTTGTTGGTGCAAGTAGAAGTAGGGAGATCTATTTGATGGCGAAGCATTTTGAAGGCTTTTGGATATGGAACCAATCACATATGACTTTCTTGTTCCTTTTTTTCCTTGAATTATCATGAGAAGAGGAGATTCATTTTTCATTTTTTTTGCATTGTGAAATTATCATGTTAACTATTTTTTCTTGTTTGTTGTTGATGTTTTCATAGTCAGTTGATTTAAATTGTATACCATTTTGCAGGAAACAACTATTGCTTTTCATGGTGGTAATGAAATTGACTACTTTATATGTGAATTGTTCACCTTGGAAATTATTCTAGACCAATTGGTCTACTTGTCAAAATCTCTCCTTCCTAGCATGTCTATTTCTGAAATTTAAATAGTTTCACCATGATGAAGGCTAGATATAATTTCCCGTTCATTCTCAATTCTAGAATCTATGGCCATTTCGTTGTTATCACTTTGAGATTCTGTAATATCTTTAGTGATGTCATTCTCAATTCTTCATTCCACATGCCATTGATTATACTAAAATTTTGACTAGCGCGCAATTGTTTCATCATTGTTATACCAATGTGCCTTTGAATATCACAGAATGGTTTATACAGTAACAATTATGAGAAACAATAATCACACCATCTTTTTGAGTCACGTGGAGGAATTGATAGGAATCTTGGGAACACTCTCACAATAGTTGTTGTTTTCCTTACATTCTATTTGTTCTATGATTTGTGATTGGGATTATATATCTAGGATCTTACCATTTCAATAAGCGAGATAGATTCCATAGAAAAAGGCCTATTTCTGTATGCATCAATGAAAGATATTCTTTCATTTTCATTGTTATTTTCTACTTGCAATGCAACACATTTGAAAATTTTAGTTGATACATTTAGATTGATAAATCTTCTACTACTTTGAACCAATGGGAGTTCTAATAATAAATGGCTTGTTTCTTGAGCTCTAACATCCCTTTCTATTATTGTTTCTATAAGTAATTTTCTATAAACTTTTGCAACTAAAGCATCTAGATTTTCTATGTCTGCTAGGTGTATTAACATTTCTTGGTATGTTTCAGAGTTTTTTTTTTACTTGGTTGCATACATACCAATATATTTTATGATAGCATGTTTTGATAGGACATGTTTCCAATCTATATTTTCCCTCCATAGTTGTAAAATGAATTGATTGCGTTAATTGATTCGATCATTGTTTTTGGTAGGGTCAAATTTTTTTCATGAGTCTCTGTATCTTCATATAATTTAGCTCCAGGTTACAAATTTAGAGGCCAAGGAACATTGTACCTATAAGTGATATCAAATATGAACATCTTAAGGCGAGTAACAAATTACAGAAGTATAGTTTTTTTATACTCAATTTTGTCATGTGTATAAAGATGTTTACTTGAAAATCATTTGTCCTCTTTTTTTCCGTAGACATCCACCTTCTCTACACATTGTGTGTCTTTGTACTATGTTAGCTAGCTCATCGTAGTCCTAGTGGAGATTTGTTTCTTGAAGTTGTCTTGTGTCTTTAAGACATGGATTCATATCACATATTTGGTAATGCCTATAATTTCAATTATGATCGATTAATTTCTTATATTAATTATAGAGTGATAAGATAGATAATTCGAGTATTGAAATGGAAAGTGGGTTCAATACCTATAGATGATGTTCTTGGGTTTCATGTCTAGGATTCCATGCATGGACAATTAAGTTGAAATATTTTTCTATCCATAAGTCATTCTTCTTCATTTAACCAATCAATAGTATCCATGTTTGGCGCTCTTTTGATCCATAGAAATCTATGGACGTGTGTTGATCCTCTATGTTGCCACTCATATTTGCACCAATAGTCTTGAACATTCATTCCTTTTTGAAGGATTTCTTGTCTAAATTGGGAGTGTCGTAAGTGCATGTATTGTGAAACTATATGAGGATATTCAATCACGTTTTATTTTCACCAAAGGTGTGCTTCTCTTAGTGTTGTTGGTTATGTACCTAGCATAAGTGCATGTAAGTATGGCTAATATAAGTCTATTGCACTTAATGTAAAAAAATTGGTGGGTGTACCAATCTAATGCAACCTGTCTATTAATTCTGCTTGAATTTTTTTCCAATATGACCTTGTACCTATGAGCAAAGTTCTAGAATTATGCATTAATCTATCTGCAAGTTGTGATTGCAGTGTATTTTTAAATGTTCATTAAGTTCATTGATTGTAATAAGCATGTCATGGAGATTTATTTTCATAAAAATTGGAGTTGATGTATGTGCACGATGTCTCATTATCATATTTTCCATATAATATCAAAATATTGGGTGTTTACCAAATCGATTATCTCTATAACAACATAGATGTCTGACATATCTGTGTAGGTGTGCTTTCCTGATGTGTGGTTCTAACTAGTCACATATTCTATTTGGAAATAATGTTGGGAAGTCCATATTAAGCAATCCCACAATAGCATATTTGCTTATTGGAGATTCACCAACTGTTGGTCAGTCCATTAATGTCATAGGGTCTATGTTGTTTGGGTTGTTGGCCCATGCATGGATCAAGTCCATTTCCTTTTGTGAATTAGGTGGTTGAAAAACCATTGATGTAGTGTGTTCAATAATGTTTTGTTCAATATTCTCGATAACTAGGCTGACATGTTCTATAACATTTACATATCAAATTGATATTCTATATGCACAGTTCTAAGCTAGTCAAAAATATTTTGCTCACACTTAAAAACTATCAAGAGCATTTTCATTGATGGTGACATCCAAGTAAAATCTATCATGGTTGATTTTATAATTCAATGCTTGATAAACACGGTCTGTATTCCCTATGAAGTGGTAATTTGTGCCACGTTGATCTTTCTTTCTTACTATAATTATTAGTAGTTTTGCAATATAATGTGGCAACATATTTGATAGTTGTTCAATTTTGTTGGGAAAAGGTGTGTTGTACACCTTGCATTATGTATTTAATGTAATTATTCTTGGAGCCACTTAATGTTGCATGTAACATTGGCACATAAGTTAAATTGATAAAATGTAATTATTTAATATTGGGGAAATAATAAATAAAGCACCCAATATTAAATAAGGGGACATGGTTTGTAATCTCATAGTTATTGTCACATGATTTTGTGCAATACCACTTAGTGGTTTTGTGGGAGCTTGCTTCTATAAAAGCAACCACAAAGGTAGTTATTGTAAGAGATGCAATTTTGCACGATTAGCTCTGGTTAGCATTTGTGAGGGTTTGAAGCATGGCACAAGATGTGTGGTTGCATGCTTGTTTGCATGGATTGCTTGGAGAGAGCTTGTTGCTTCAATGGTGCTCATGGAGACTCAGAAGATGTATTGTAATCTTATTACTAAATAATACATGAGAGATGGATGCTTTTGGAGGCTGGGTTTTTTCCCTCTAGAGGGTTTTCTCAGGGTATATCTTGTGTCATATTTTCATGGGTGTGTTGTCTATTCTCTTGCATGTGGATTCTGAATACTTAGATGCATAGATTTCTTTATGAGTTATGTGGAAATTGTCTTTAATTGGCTGCAAGTTTTCAAAAAAAAAATAGTGGGAAGTTGATCGTGTGTCCTCTATATTTATATGGACCACCCCTTTCATGGATGACTTGTAAAATTAGGTTGACACATGCAATCAACATTTATTCTACTTGTGTAAGATTTTCAGTTTAGTTGGTTGGGATTCTAGATTCAAATTATTTTGTGTTGAGAATTAGTTTATCCCTTTCTCTTATTTACATCTTGTGCACATCATAGATGAAAAATCACAAAAATCACGAGTAATCACGTGCTAGAAGAGGAGGCGAGTAAATCGTGTGTTTACTCATAGTCGCTTTATGAGAAAAATCGTAGTGTTTTTTACTATTCAACGTGCCAAAACGTGTGGGTTTTGAGACAAAAACGTGTTGTAAATTATAGGTATATAACTGGGAGAAAAAAGACTTTAAATATTTTATTTCGTATCCAACACAAAGTAACGTGATTTGGAAGCAAGAAGATGAGGCGCGTGAGCACAGGAGGACACAAAAAAATCAGGGCATAAGAGGACGTGACGCGACCAGACAAGAGGAATTTTTAATAGGTTTTTATTGCAAATGAATTCCATTTTTTAGAGGTCACAATTTTTAATAGGTTTTCTAATTTTTTTTCCATAGTTCAATGACAATCACTAATTCCCAGCCCGCAATTTTCAAAAAGAAATTGCCAATTTGCAATGATCTCATCTGGTTGTGTTGCGTCCTCCAGTAAGCAATTTGATTTTAAGTTTTTGACCAATAAATTTATAATATAATAAATCTAAGAGTTTGAATTTTTGAACAAAAGAATTTCGAACAATATAAAGTTTTTTTTTTCATTTTTAAAATATAAATCAAAGTTCAAACCTATATAAATTGTTTTTTTTCATTTAAATATAAATATTAAATTTAGATTTAAAATTGAAAATATTATTATATAAATCAAACCTAAATACTTTGAAGTTTTGAACAATATAATTTAGTTTTTTTTAATTTAAATATAAATGAAATTTAAATATATTAAATGTAGATTTAAAATTGAAAATATTATTATATAAAATTATAAATCAAATCTAATTATAAGTTGATATGTATTGAGAAGTTGAACTTGTTTTTTGGTGTATGATACATTGATGATTGATATGTATTAAGGTTTTACACTCTAATTTTGATTTATATATGATGAAATCAGTAATATATGTTCTAAAAATTCAGTTTATATGTGCGTTTTTAAAGAATATTTTAAAAAATTATGTATTTTCAAATGTTCGATAAATTTTTTGAGTTATTACCGAGTTTTTCCCCAAGTTTTTGCTGAGTCCCAAGTTTTTAGAAATTTTGGGTTTGTCGAGTTTTTGTCGAGTCCAAGTTTTTCAACTATGGTGCATATAGAACCTTCTAAAGTGGTCATTACTTTGATTCCAATGTAGCTTTCTTCGTAAACATAACAAATTGATGGTGATTTGTAGGAGTCTAAGTGATTACGAAATGCTAATTGCATTTCTTTGAAGTTTATGGCAAGTAATCTATTTGGATTTGGTATGTGTACATTTTCATCCTATCTTATTTGTAAATCTAATTGCTCATTCATTCCTTCTTGTCTTTGTCTTGCATATCTTGCTCTTTTTACTTCTTTAGTTTTCCTTCTTTATTCTTCCATTTTTGAATTTGTCATCTACTCCCTTTGTCATTTACAATATTCTCTTTGGTATTGTCTTTGATATTCTTTCCCTTTTTCTTCTAATTCAAATTGTCTCTTTGGTATATCAGAACTAAATATACCTAGAATCCACTTTAAGCAATTAAACTTGGGAACTTTTCTATTTATTTTAGATCTCATATTTATCTCAATGTGTTTATTTTATCAAATAATGATATAATATAATTTATAGATTGGTATGTTATTCGATTTCATGTGAATATGACATGCAAGTGTAGTTGTTTGTATTATTCTATATGTTTCCTATTACATATTAGTAATAAAGTATATCGTATTGGAAAATGTGTGTTGGCAAACATGAGAATTTCATAAGTTTTTTTTCAAAAATTCAGATACCTGTATAGTTTTGTTTTTAAAAAAACTTTCCATACATGTACTATGGAAGTAGATAGTAGTATTTGCAATCTTTTAAGAAATAAGTGTTGTAGACACTGAAAAAGTCCTAATCGATGTCATACATTTAAATCAGATTTACTAACATCATTTCCTTTTTGATCCATCCTCTTTTTGCTTAATTGATTTAATTATCTTAGCTAATTAATTAATTACATCATTTCATCTATTTGGACTAATTAATTAAATTGGGTTAATTCATCTTTTTTCACACTAACAATTCATCTCATTAAATTAAATAAATCAAAATATTTAATTTAATCTCCTAAGTCACCTTACTTAATTAAATGACTCTAATTTATTTAATTAAATATCATTTCACCCCTCACCTATTTATTAAATCATCTAATTTAATAAATATCTCTAATTCTTCTAATTCCCTAATTGCATAAATTAAACCTTGTTTAATTAGCAATTAAACTAATTTTCCTCTAATCAAAGGGAATATTCCCATGGAATATTCTTTATCCTTTTTTGCACAATTAAAGCTTTGTTTTAATTTGTAAAATACATTTTTCCTCACCCAAAAGGAATATTCTCTCTCCTCCAATCAACTCACTTGGCTTCTTCAACAAGCTAAACCTTCAACCTCTTGAGCAAGTTACCTTTGACCTATGTGAGTAGGTCAAAAGTGTGTTTGTTTGAGGCAAGTGTGAGCCCTTGATTAACTTTCATCATGCATTCTCATCTGTTGATGAGAATCCATGATCCATGCCTCTCATCCCCTTCATCTTGAACCATTGATTAAGCTTTTTGATCTTAACCATCCATTCCTCATTTGCTCTCCTATAAATAAATCACTATTTGGGGACAAATGGATCCATCTTTTATTGCAAACTTATGTTGTTGAATTCACTCACATACACACTCATCTTTTATTCACTTTTTAGCTTGTTTTAGTTTATTTTCATTGCATAATAGCTTAGAGCATCCATTAATGGCTTCCATGCATCCATCTTAGTTTGTAAATAAATTAAGGTTTCCATCTTTTAGCATAATTTTAGCTTAGATTAGCTTAGCAATTGCATAATTAGATCATTTGTAGCATAAAATCATGGTAACTTAGCTTGCATCATGTTCATTTTAGCTTAAATTAGGTTTTCATACACCAATCATTATGGTTTCATCGATTCTCTTCCATAGAATCGACTGAAATAGGCTAACTAATCATGGAATTGGGAAATCATCGTCGTTCCACATGAACATGACAGCAATTCCACAATAGGATAAGTTTTAGATGGATTAGAATAGATATTTTGAAAGCTTTCATAATTTAGTATGTTAGGTTTTGATAATTTAATGTTTAGTTTCAATTTCATTTGATTGATCTTGTTGAGATTCAAGTATTGGTGGCTCCATTATGCTTTGATTCTTCATGGATCAAGCGTAATTCAGCCACACCGGTATTTTCACATCGAAAAGTGTACTATTTTTTTACCTGTATGTTTTTTATACCAATTTTGGACAAATTATATGACATTTTCACATTAGTTATTAAAGCAAGCAAAGCCTTGCTTTTAGATGAGTAATCAAATTGCTCAATTCTAATGATTATGCTCTTGATTCTATTTTCATCATTGTAAGTTTCTACTTTCACATGAAGCAGGAAGACGTATTTTTTAAAAGTATTTTTTGTATTGTTTCTGAAAAAATTGTTTGATCTTCGCCTTCATGCTTCATGTTGTTTAGTTCATTTGTTGAGATGCCCATAATCAGTTGCTTTCTCAAAAGCAGTCACCCATGTCGAGCCAGTGTGGTCTTCTAATTTGCATTGCCTGGTAGATATCTATAATCATAATCACAAAAAGTAGTTTTACATGTTTGAAATGATATTGACCAATTTGTCCTCTCCACCTTTTTCTTGCATTTCTTACCACTAATTTCCATGGGGCAAGTCATGTAACAAAATTTTCCTTGCTTTATGAAAGACAATGTTGCTTTTACCAAAATGCAATGGCCATTGCTAGAAATTTCAACTCTATGAGTGTTAATTTCAGCAATATTTTTTAATTTAGATCCTCTCGAATAAATGAATAGGTATTTGTCAAAGATTGAAAAATGAGATTCTTTCCTTGATTATCAAACTATGATCTCAATTGGTCGGTTTCTAGTATCTTGGGATTTATGTGCAGTTGGGTTGTTGAAATTTTTCCTACAAACTTCCCTCCATAATCACTAATTCATGCATCCTTTGCAACAAGTATTGGAAAATCCCCTATACTACATATTTCTTGGAGTTTGAAACCTTCATTATTGCAAAAATCACCCCACAATGTGAAGTCAATTTTGGCAACTGACATATCTTTCATTTGCAAAATTTGTTTCTATGTTTGTTTAAGATCTAGTATTTGCTTCATTGATTGATAGGACTATACCTATGATGTCAACAATCGTATTGTTTTCCATGTCCTTAAGTTCAATAATTGGTTTGAAGTTGAAGTTCAGCTTTGGTATTTGTGTGCTCTCATCTAAAAAAAATCCACTATGGTATTGTTGTCCAAGAGAATCTTCCAATCATTGTTTACATTGTTGAATTTTTATTTGTTGGCTTCAAGGTCCCATTGGAAATTATGAACAATTTCCCAATCTCTATACAATAATAAAAAAAACTTGCTCTAGAATTGAAACACATTGCTTTGATTTCATCACCATCAAAGTCGAGAAGGTCAAAGCTGAAAAAATTTCCATCCCCATTTGTATTTTTGAAATAACGAATTTGTTGTTTTTCCATTACTCGAACCTTTATTTTCGATCATTTTTTGTAAGGGTTTAATGCTCTAATAGGCACAACTCTTTTACAACCTTCATTTCTTGCATGTTGTCCATCCCTATTGCATAATAATGTAGATACCATATATATGTGTCAAATAAACATTACTGGGATAGCATGTATCTTGTAAGAGTGAATGTTTTATTTGTGGTAAATGTATTTTCCAACAAGGTGCTTGGAACTAACCTCTTGTATTCGTTGATGGTTCAGGGGGAAATTTTTTGGCTTTACAAATACGTTTGTTTCACCTAGTCCTGTTAGAACACAAATAGAATAGAAGTCAATGAGGTATAGTAGGGGAAAATTTATAGTCATAGAAAGATGTCAACATGCATGCAACGATCTAGTATTTTTTTCTTAGATCTCCAATTTATATAGCGCAATGCCAATTTATAAAAGAAAGTTTTGATGTAGATTTTCACTAGATATCATTGGTTTGGTTTATTTTCCTCTAATTGAATGTTTAAGATGCACATTCAAGGATCTAATGGTTATTTTACTTTGTTATTGAAAGTGATTTGAAACATATGTACAACTATTCACATAAATAGAAATAGCTACAACACATTTCAAATAAAATAGGTTTGGCTATTTACATATAGAGTAGGCCACCTATATAGAAAACATATAAACATTTTTTTACAAAAATAGACATCAAAGTCTACATTAAAATACAATTCATAAGATTAAACCAACCATGGAACAACCCTATATATGGTTCATGTTTATCTATTCTAATTATCATACAAATACAAGAGGAATTCTTTAACGATGTCTTTTGAAGATCCTTGTTCATATTGTTCGTCATAAAACATTTCTCTTAAGAAACAAGAGAAACCTACAACTTTGTGACATGTTTTATGAAATTTCACAGCAATCTCTTCAATTTCATTGATTTCTTGTGGTTCAACTGCTCATGCAAGAAGTGCAACCTCATGGATCTCTCAAATTATTTGTTTAGAATGGTCTACAATTGATGAGTACAACTTTGCAATAGGAGTTTACAAATATGTATTTGAATTGGTTGACTCCTTAGGGGGTAGTGGCTTTGTGATTGATTGTTGGGTTGGAGAAAATTCATTTATGGTAGCCATTATCTAAAAAAAAAATCAAACTAATAAATAAGTAATGAGTTATAAATATAGATGTGAAGATAGTTTGGAAATTTTAGTTTGAGAAATACTAACTAAATCTTTATCGTTAAATATCTAAACTTTCATTATTTTTATTATTTTTTAAAAAATAGGTTTGAAAACACATTAGGGTGAACGTGAGATTCAAAATATTTTGGATTTTTCCCAATTGGAATTGCTTTAAATTAATTTCCTAGGTATAATTAGTTCATATATGCCACATTGACAATAGCGTATAGATAATAATCATGCAAATTTAGATCATAGTGTAAATCATGAAAAACTAGCCACATATTTAACCCTTAACCAAAGATGTAGGTGACAATGGGAGATAGTGGGATTGTACACAAAGTTTCCTACACCATGAGTAAACTAACTACCTAGGCCACAAATAGGAAATACAATTTTCACCTTTTTTGTCTTGCGTTCGATGCACTTGTATTTCATGAACATTAAAATTTAGTGTAAGAGGATAGAAGTTTGGACATTTTCTACCAAGAAAAACCATGTCTATACATGTTTATGAAGGTTTGCATTATTGTAACTTGAAGCTAAAGTCTGCATAAAGTAACTTGTCAAAACTGACAAGACTACGAGTACATGAAGTGTAAGAAAGTACCTGGTATAAAAGTTATCCTACGTAATGTAGAAATTTGGTTGTTTGTAGATATGGATGATAACAATGCTACAAATGCTTGAAACAAAAAAGGCACTAATAAATGAAACAAAAAAAGAACTAACAAATGCGAGATTCAAAATATTTTGGTTTTTTCCAAATTTTAATTATTTTAAACAAATCTTAGGTATAATTAGTTCATATATATGCCACATTCACAATAACATAGATAAAAATCATGCAAATTTTCATTGTAGTGTAAATCATAAGAAACTTGATACACATAAACCCTTAACCAAAGATGTAAGTAACAACAGTAGACAATGGGATTGTAAACAATGTTTCCTAAAACATGAGTAGACCAACTGCCTAGACTATAAATAGGAAGTATAATTTTCACCTATTTTGTCTTTCATTCAGTGCACAAGTATTTTATGAAAATTCAAATTTAGCAAAAGAGGAGAGAAGGTTGGACATTTTCTACTAAGATAAATCATGTTTGTGCATGTCTATGAAGGTATGCATTATTTTAACTTGAAGCTAAATTTTGTATGAAGTTAAATTCAATTTTGTAGCTAAATTCTACATGAAGTAACTTGTCAAAGCTGAGAAGACTACGAGTGCATGAAGTGTACGTAAGAACCTGGTATAAAATTTCTTTTAATGTGGAAAGTTGGCCGGCTGTAGATACAACAGATAACAATGCTCCAAATGCTTGAAACACAAAAAGGAACTAATAAATGAAACAACAAAAGACGTGCTAATAAATGAAACAAAGAAGGGATGAATCAAGCAAGGGTTTCTAGCATATACTCACAGAAATCCATTGTGCATGTTTTATTGGTGTATGTTTGCATAATTTTTTCTTCATAATGTATAGTTGAATCACATGGTCATGATAATATAATGTCATAGGATATGTGTTTGGGTTGTTGACCCATTTATGGATCAAGTCCATTTCCTATGTTATGCCCCACGTTAGTTTCAATCAAAGGTTTTAATTAAGGTTTAACACATAGTCGTAATTTCTCTTGATTAACAAGAAAATTCTACATTGTTATTCATTAGTTACACATTTGCATTCAGTTTTCCTTTTCATTGGGAGTGAGTGGAGTGTATTTCTCTGACTCATCAGAACTAATGACAATGATTTCAGTTGAACGATGTAGACGCAAGTGCTCTTCCAACCTTTTTAGTTTCTTCGAAGGGTTACTAACAATGTTTTCACTAGGCACTGTTCTCAAAAAAGATGGTTTGTCATCCAAGTCTTCTCAGATACTTGTCGTGACCTCCTTGGATTGTTTGATTTCTGCCCTCACGTCTCTGATATGTTCCAAGGCATGGGAAAAGGTTTATGTGTCCCTTAACCATCTTTCACCGTCCATGTTTGTCCCTTCAACAGATTTTGTTAGAGTTTCCCGCTCCTTTTTAGCTCTCAGGTAACGTTTATTACCAACTATGGACTTCTTTGTGGTTTGTTTGGTGTGTATTGTCTCTGACACAGGGTGTTCTTACATCAATCTCCTTCTAATACAGATTTACTGTGAGATTTTCACCAAGCGTTAATAAACAAAAAATAGGTTAATAATTGTATTATATTTCCATAATATACAATAAGAGTGTCATCATCATTTACTCTTCTATGTGAAAAGATACACATCTCTCTTTTCAACAAACCCACCATGGGTGTTATAGTAAAGAAAATAATTACTCTTTCTTTTTATTTTCTTAAATAACATAAACATCAAATTAAGTATCTATCATGCATCAAAATTTCATTACACTTGGAATACAAAAGAAAACGTTATCTTTCACTCTTTGAGCTGAAAAGATTATCATCATGTACAAGAATGCATGCATTTGAGGATCTTAAGTTTCTTACAGTGTAACTCTCAATTCGTGGCTCCTACCACTAATTCAGGATCTTAAGGTTCATTGGTCTTATTACTTAGGGATTTCCTATTTCCATATCATGTCTTCTTAGCAATCGCATGCCAACATAGTGGTTTGGTTTTGTCCTATCTAGACATTAAGCTATTTAGTAATCTCTAGTCAAAAGCCTCCTTTGGAAAGCTTACTGGATACTTAGATATCCCTAAAAGGGTTTACCTATTTAAGAACACCACATCTTCTCACATTTCCTTTAATAATGGTGGAGGTGGTAATTTAAGAGGGTTTACCTATTTAAGAACACTACATCTTCTCACATTTCCTTTAATAATGGTGGAGGCAGTAATTTAAGAGGGTTGGTTTAAGACTCAACAGCCTAGCTCAAAATAACACATTTCACAAAAAGAAAGGTTCAACAAACAAATAAACAAGAACCACTTCTTTACCCAAGACAATTGGGTCTCTTAGTGACAACTGTATTTTAACACTCTTGCTCAACTTTTACATAGTATTGTACATTCATTTCAACTACAACTAGATATTACAAAAACAAACATGTAAACCCTTATCTGACCGAATAACATACAAGCTATATAGGTACTTTTATGTTTAAACATACATGCAAGCTCATGGTTCTTGACTTAGCACAAGACTCAGTATTCCAAGGGAATAAGTATTCAAACAAAAGATTCAGCAATATATACATTGGGTTCTTATCTATCTATATCTCATAACCCATTTCTAAACGTTATCAAAATAACAGTATAAGTAACTGGATAAGTGTTCTTTGGAACTTATCAAGAACATTCAGTTCAAGGTTCTTCCATAAAGATTTCATATATACATATACAGATAGCGTTTACTTAATTACATGCCATGCAAGATCTAAAATATACTCAACAATTCCGGTCTAGGCTGTTAATTTTGGTTTTAGCATAATGAATGCATTCAGCTGGCACAAACATTTATTCTTTTGAAATGCCTAAACGCATACTACAAGTCGGGTCATTTCACGAATATGGCTTCCTTAGTTTGGCTTCCTTCTGGTTTATTGTAACCTATCTCAGCTCCCTCGAATTCTTAAATACTTTGAGAACATTAGTATATCATTCTTAGCATTTACTGTACATGCAATGCTTCAACCCAAAAGATAACTCCTAAAACTTTTGAAGCTGAAAATGAAGGATGGTAACTCAGTTACCTGTCTACTCAAGAACTTGCAATAAGACTGAATTGTGCTCTTTTGGGAGCTTTGGTAGGGACTCTTCGAAGAACACTTCCCACGTTTCTTCAACACAAACAGTATGAAAATAGAAGCCCAATCCCTCCCATGAGACCATACAGTAAATCTAACAATAGCAACTAAACAATATTTTCCAACCCCCATTCCGATTCTAAAAGGAGAATATATAATACCTGAGATGATTCAGTTCCAGAAACAATTTATAGAAAGTTGTTAATAAACAGTTCTCATCCCCCAACATATGGCTTAAGGTTTTAGCTTACAGTAAAAGGCAAGAATCGGTTCAATGATTAAAGTTTGAATTGGCTAATCACCCTCGATAGTCTCTTGTTCAAACGAAGATAACCATAGGAAAATCTTCAAGAATCGGTTTAAATACTTAACCGATTACCATAGCCAAAGAAAAATAAAGAAGGTTCGATTGCAATGTTTTAAACACCCCCCACCAGGTATTACCGTATGGGGTGCCCACACGTAGGATACTGAAAATGACCATTATGTTAGCAGGACAAATTTCAAATTTCTGTTTTTTTAAAGTCAAGCAAATTATAGTATTATTTTTTATATTTTCCAATATCAATATTTATATAAATGAAGGGTGATGATTTTAAGAAGTCTCCTTGATTTAAGGTAGATTTTTTTATGTACACACAAATGTCATTAGGGGAGATGGGCCTAAAGTGGAGTGGGGTTCAATAGTGGGGTAGAAGTAGTCCTTAGTGGACCCCATAGTGGAGCACCTTAGTATCTAATTATAAAACACTTTTTATCCATAAAGTACACAAACTAACAAATAATGTGATGCCACATCAGCGCACCAATAAAACATGACTTAGTGCACCACTATCGGTCTCACTTTTTTTTGGGGCCTTTTTGGATACCTCAAAAAAAAGCATGTTGATGTGGTGTCATATTTGATGATGTGGCCCTAAAACGAAATATTGAAGCATGTGAGTTGCCAAATAAACTATTGTACAAATTCAAGGGAGTGATTTGAAATTTCCACATAAGATTTTGAGAAACACGAAATTAGGGTGCTCCACTATGGGCCCCTCTCCCCTATAGAAACATCTCTCCCAAGCATCCAAGGGCGTGAGTTGAGGCGAGACTAGTCCCCTACGAAGGGACCCTACATCCCACAAGCCAGTCCCAACTGGGTTAAACCCGAGAGTGGAGTCAAACCCGAAATCAATGGAGAGCAAGCCCACAGCCCAAGCCAACTCCACTACCCATGCAAGCTACATACTCTCTAAGATATTAACATGCATATAGTTTGCTATCAAGATAATCCTTGAACCTCCTTTAGATGCAAGTGCTCGTTATATTATCTTAAAAAAACTTGAAGGTGTAAATTCTCTTTGAATTTCCATTTCACGAAAACTATATCAAAGTTTATTTGAGAACTAAAGCTTTTTATGTTGTGCAAATTATTAAACTATACCTTATTTTTTACATGAATTGTAAAATGTGATAAGGTTATAAGTTAAGAAACCTTTTCTACACTAAATTTATCACTACCTTCTCTTTAATATATCTTCTTTTGAAATACATAGATTAAAAAATTTCCTTGGTAATTTTTGTTTTTCTAAATATTAAAAAAAGAGTATAAAAGCTATAAAAAAATTTATCGTTAAATATTTTTTATAACTTTTGTCTCTTAAAAGAAGTAATCTAATGAGTATGAAGTGATTTCACTTTGTAAATAATAAAATTTTACTTTGTTTAAAAAAAATAAAAAATGAAAAACTCTTTTGTCTAGTTCTAGTATATCTTTATTAGTTATTTTATTGTCTTTAAAAAGTTTTTTTTTTTTAAATCCAGATCAGTGGAAATATAAGAAATATATTTTTAATTTTTTTTAATTTTGTCTTGTTTATTTATACATTAATAAAGATATATTATTAGATACCAACCTTTTGAAATACAAAATACATAAAAATCTAAAACAATTTTATAGCCAAAAAGATATTTATCCTTATGAATAATTTATTAAATATTTCTTATTTTACTAGTTTGATAATATATAAAATAAGATTTAAAGGAAAATAATCTCTTAAAAGGTAAATAAAAAAAAAAACAACTTTCTATTATATATTTAAAAAAATTACATAGCAACAAGAAGTTATCTTTTGATAAAAATTAAATGAAGTTTTATTAATGTGAATAAAAATGAATGTAAGTTTTGTTAAATATAGTGTTTTAGTTTTGTTAATTTATTGTTAGGGTTAGAGTTAAGTTTATAGTTATGGATAGTATTATGACCAAATCTCTTCATTCAAATCAATAATTGTTAAATATTAACAAACCAATGATTATAGATAGTATGATAGTAAAGTAAATTGTGTATGGTATTTTGAATTCAACCACACTCAATGATTCATGATAGAAAGACGATAATGAATAATATATTTATAGAAATGACCATAAGAAGAGTTAAGTGGTGGGAGAGGGGAGGGAGGGAGGAGATTGGAAAACAAAGTAAAAATGAAAATAGGCAAAAAAATGATGAAAATATAATAGAAGAATGGATATATAGTAATATGATATAATACAAAAATAAATAAATGATTTAATTAAAATAAAATAAATAGATGGTTAAAATACAAAAGATTATAATATATATAACCTATAATATATATCAATATAAATAAATAGATAATAATAAAAATCTATATAATATATACTAAAGGAGAACCTACAAAATAAAATAACTATAATGGTTTAAGAGGTGGGACTTCTTGCGTGTTGGGGATCTCACCTGTAGGGAACTAATCTCATCACTGGACTACGTCGCGATATAACATAAAAAAAATTTTAACAATCATATGCACAAAAAATATTTTTTCTAATTTATAAAGTTAAATATTTTACAAAATTATATTTTAATTTATTTTTTTTAATATTATTTTAATTGATTAAAACTAAATAATTAACAACTAGTTAGTAAAACTCATTACAATACTACTATGACAAGTACTAATAAGATATAAAAATATATAGTATATATAGACACATGTTATTTTTATCTTAATCATAATTATCCTTTTAATTAATATCTCTTCTAATATTATTTTTTAAATAAGCTATAAAGATATCCTAAATTTCTAAACTATTATATAATTTTTTTATCTAATTAATATCTTCACAACTATTAATAAGTTTCTTATTAAGATGCACATTTGCATCTCTTTATTTACTTCCTCATATATATAAAGATTCACTTATTTTTATCATTTCTATTATTTGTCTCGTTATTTTCTCTTGCTTTCTAAAAAATTTCAGCTTTGTACTTTATTATATATTTATTTAGCCTTTCTTCTCTCCTTTTATTTTATCTTTACTTTCCTTTTTTATTTCTCTTTTTGGACAATCCCAATGTAATCCAAAAAATATACTATCCTAATATATTATTCTTTAAACTATATATAAAATATATTTTTTAACTATGTATCCAAAGAATAGTTTTGTTAAAATTTATATTTATTGTAGAATATATATTTTAGATTTTAGATTTAAAATTCAACATTTAGCTTTATGTTTTATATTATATTATATATTATATTTTGCAATTTATATTTTAGATCAATTTTTTTTCATGTCAATTAAATTTTGTTTTAAATTTTGTGTCCATTTTCTTTAAAATAACCAATAATTATAAAAAATGATTTTCTCAAAATGATTTTATTATTTATATTTAACATTAAATCTTAAATTTTACACTTTATATTATATATTATATTTTATTTTTTTACTTTTTACATTAACACTATGTTTAATATTTAATGTTTTACTTTAATATATTACTTTATATTATATATTATATTATATTTTTTAACTATGTGTATGAAGTGCCTCCAAATCGTTTCATAATTTCCTATGACTTCAGCCCTCGTATGAGTTGGTACAAGTGATATCTTTCTTATATTTTTACTAAACGCCATTTATTTTGCACACTTCAGTCATAACTTTTAATATAGATGTAAAGTCCTTTTTCCATTATGAGGAAAACACAACACTTTGCTTTCATGGAGACCCCTATTTTACTGACCTATGATAGGATCCAATTAGCTATAGCTATCTTAGGACAAATCAGAGACCAAAGGTTGAAGAGTGTGTTGATAGAGAATGGATTTATTACAATGAAGGTGATAAAACTTATTCTTGGGAAGAGATTTATGATTTCAAATGAACATTATAGAGTTAGCATAAATATACCAGCTTAGTTTGTTGCATCTTGTTAGATATTGGAGGCAAGAACTTATCAATTAAATGCAAAAAAAAAAGAAAACACAATAGATTTAATAACCTAGAAAAATGGATAGCAAGAAGACAACACAAAAATTTAACCAACAGAGGGTCCAAAATATATTAATATCCTAGCAAATAACCTTTGAAATGACATGCAAAGACATGTAGCAACTTGCAACAACATTTTTCCATGTTTTTCCACATCCTTTGCAATGTGTACCCACGACACTTATTGTCTTTTTCCAACCACTACTCTGTGACTTTCTACTTCAATTTTTCACACCCAACAATCATAAATAACCTCAAAAAATGTGTGGAAAATACCTTCCCATGCATGTAACAATTCATGCAACCAATAACTCCTTGATTTTTGGGCAATTACATTAATTATTATATAGTTTAACTGGTTGTAATTGCTCATTCCAGCATTAACTATTTGTAACTTTATGTTCCAACATGCATTAACTATTTGTAACTGTATGTTAAATATAAAAGTGCAGCAATTATTAAAGCAATAATTATTAAATAAAATAATGGTGAATATTTTTGCATTTGAGTCTAATTCTAAGTCTCCATACCACAACAATCTCCCACTTGGAGATAATAACACCACTGCCCTTGCAACTCCCACTAGAAATAAGCACCTTGGACCTTGTTGCTCTATTTTATTTTTAACCTTGAAGACCAACCGAAGTTGAAAAGGAGCTCAGCTTCTCCCTTGTTACCACCTTCATAAGCATATCTACTAGATTGTCATCTATGTGTATCCTTTCTAGCTTTTCCTATCCATCAGGCTCCAACACCGACTAAATAAAATGATTTCTTAGCTATATGTGTTTGGTTTTATAGTGCAAGGCAGAATTCTTTGCAAGATGTATAGCACTATGGTTTTTTATAAACACGTAATTTTTAGCCTGTTGTTTTCCCAATTTTTCTCTAAAAAATTACAGCCATATCATCTCCTTACTTGTCTCTGTTGCAACAACATAGTCTACCTCCATGGTGGATAAAGCAACCACTTTTTGCAACCAAGAAATCTAACTCATTGTTGTCCTACCAATTATAAATACATAACTTGTGGTACTCCTCCTGGTATCAATATCCCCTACCAAAGTTGAGTCAACATAGCCTTTTAAATTAGTATTAGAGTCCCCAAAACATAAAACATTTATTGGATGTATCTCTCAAATACCTAAGAATCCCTTTTATCGCATTCTAATTCTCCATTCCAATATTACTCATATACCTGCTAACAACTCCTACAAGATGTGCAATATCATGTCTCATGCATACCATGGCATACATTAAACTACCTACAATTGAAGCATATATGGTACATTGGACATTTGATCCTTCTACTCTTATGTCTTTGGAAATATATCCTTAGTCAATTTAAAATAACTAGGCAAAGGTGTGTTGACAGCTTTTGCATACACCATGTGAAATCTCTGCAACACCTTTTCAACATAATCAACCTACGATAAAAGCATTTTTCTATTTTTCCTATCTCTAGTCATTTTCATACCAAGGACTTTTTTTGCTACCACCAAATCCTTCATAGCAAATGAATTTTCTAGCTATTCTTTTAACTCACTAACTTGTGATCCATGTTGGACCCCACTACAAGTATATCATCAACATATAAACTTAAAATAATGTAGCTATCATCACCTAACCCCTTAAAATAAACACAATGGTTTGAATTACACAGACTGTAGCCATGCTCAGTCATAAAGCTATCAAATTTAATATACCATTGTTGAGGTGTTTGATTCAAGCCAAATAAACTTTTCTTCAATCTGCACACCAATTTCTCCTTACAATTGACCTCAAATCCTTGTGGTTGTTCTATATATATTTTCTCCTTTAAATCACCATGGAGAAAGGTTTTTTTAACATAAATTTGTTGTAAATTCATATCTTCAACAATCGTAATACTTAAAATAGTATAAATAGAAGTCATTTTAACATCTGGAGAAAATATTTCATCAAAATCAATGCCTTTTTTGTGCAAATCCTTTTACAACTAACCTAGATTTAAATCTTTTCTTACCTCCATCTTCCTCTTTTAGCCTATAAACCCATTTGTTTGGTAAAACCTTTTTACTTGCAAGCAACTTGCATAATTTCCAAGTCTGATTTTTCAACAAGGAGTCCCTTTCTTCTTCTATTTCATGCTCCCACTAAACGTTGGCATCCACCTACATAGTTTCATCATAACATTTTATTTCACAAGCATCAATTAATAAAATAGAATACAAAGAGGGAGAAATTTTTTCCAGAGGTCTACTTATCCTTGTTGATCATCTAACATTCACTTGAGTGTGTGGTATTTGTTGTTGCTATTATTGTAGAGCATGAGGGACCACTAGAACATCATTGTTCGAAGTATCATCTAGCACTACTTAATCCTTTTCTTTCTTTTCCTATTGCTACAATTGATATGTGTACAAAACTTTCTCATTAAATATGTCATCCCTGCTTCTCACTTCTTCTTCTTTTTCAAAATCCTAAAGCTTATAACCAAATTCATCAATACCATATCCAACAAATATACATTTCTCTGATTTTGCATCAAGCTTGGTTCTATTTTCAAAATCTACATGTGTAAATGCTTCACAATTGAAGGTTTGGAAAAAAATAATATTCTTCAAATTCTTTGTTGCAATACTCACCACCATCATCAAAACTGAGACATTTCAACTTTTTATCCATCTCATTCTCAACCAAGCTTCTCTATTTTTTAACTGTTTCAAATACATCAGATTTTCTCTTAAGAAAATAAATCCATACCTTCCTTGTTGCATCATCAATAAAAGTGACATAATACCGAGAGCCACCAAGAGAAGATACCTAAGTTGGTCCCCATACATCCATATGCACAAGCTTCAATTTCTCATCTTTCTTTTGATTCCCATCCTTAAGAAAACTAACTCTCTTTTGTTTTCCATACACACAATTTTCACAAAAATCCATATTAACACATTTTAGACCTAGGAAAACATTCTTTGAATGAAGTACTTTGATAAATTTTTTCACTCATATGCCCAAGTCTATTATGCCATGGTTTTGTTTCTAAACCCACATCAATTGTTTGATTTTTTGCCTTCTAAACTACAACAATTGTTCCTGATTGGTTTTTATCTGTAACTGCTAAAGTAGAAGGAATAATATGACTTGTACAAATATATAAGGTGTCTACTTTCACACCTTTTTCTACCACTAAGACACCTTTTGTAACCTTCCAATTTTTATCATTAAAAGTAACAACACAACCTTCATTACTTAGCCCCTGTAAAAATTAAATTTCTACTTAACCTTAGAACATACCTTACTTCTTGTAGTAGCCAATGATTCCCACTCTACAATTTGATTTTGATTCTTCTCTTTCCAACAATTTAATAAGTTTCATTATCTCCCAAATAAACCAACCTAAAATCCCCTTGGATATAATCAAGAAAATAACTTCTATGGGGTGTAGCATGAAATGAAGCCCCTGAATCTAACACCCAAGAATCATCAGCATTGTCAAGGGATAAAATCAAAGCATCATCACCAGATTTATTACTTACCATATTTTCCTCCTTATTTCCTTCCTTTTTGTCTCCTTTATTCTTCCAAGACTCTTTCTTTAAATTACCTGGCTTACCATAGTACCTGCAATCCTTCTTTTCTTTGAATTTGGACCTCTTGTCCTTTGATTTTTCTCGTGAATTTTCATGACCTCCAAAAAAAAATTCTCTCTTTTTTTTTGCCCCTACTTTCTGCATTCAAAACACTACATGATGTGGATGTTCCACCTGAGCTTTTCCTATGAATCTCCTCGCTTAAAATCACACCAACATCATCAAATTTTAGTGTATTTGAACTAGAAACAAAATTACTAATAGCCATTACCAAGCTATTCCAACTTTCAAGAAAATAACACAAAATCAAAAAAGCCCTAACTTCCTCATCAAAGTTAACATTTACAAAATTTAATTAATTGGTAACCATATTAAACTCATTTAAATGATCAACAACTGACACACCTTCTACCATTTTCATATTAAATAAATGCTTCATAAGAAATACCTTATTTGAAGTTACTAATAAATACATCAGCAAATTTTAGTGTATTTGAACTAGAAATAGAATTACTAATAGCCATTACCAAGATATTCCAGATTTTAGGCAAATAATACAAAATTAGAAAAGCCCTAACTTCTTCATCAAAGTTAACATTTACAAAAGTTAATTAATTGGTAACCGTATTAAACTCATTGCACACCTTCTACCATTTTCATATTAAATAAATGCTTCATAATAAATACCTTATTTGAAGTTGAAGGCTTTTCATATAGTTTCGCTAGGGTCTACATCAACTTTATAGTTATCTTCGCTTTTGAAATATTAAACGCTACTGATTGGGCTAGGCATAATCAAATACTGCCAAGTGCCTTTCTATCTAGAATATCCAATCCTCATCAAACATTGTTGATGGTTTCTTGGCATTCCCTTCCAATGACTGACATAAATCATTCTAATAAAGATAATCTTCCATCTACATCTTCTATAGTTGATAGTTTTTCCCATTAAATTTATCTACCTTCAATTTACCCTCGTTTGCCATAACTTCCACTCAACTGTGAGATCTTCCTGTAGAGGATAATCGAACATAAACCTGCTCTAATACCACTTGTTAGATATTGGAGGAAACAACTTATCAATTAAATGCAGAAAAATAAGAAAACACAATAGATTTAATAACCTAGAAAAATGGACAGTAAGAAGGCAACACAAAAATTTAACGTGGTTCACCCAAATCCAAGCTACATCCACCAACAGAAGGTCTAAAATATATTAATCTCTCAACAAATAACCTTTACAATGGCATGCAAAGACATGCAACAACTTGTAGCAACGTTTTTCCACTACTAATTTTTACACAGCCCTTGTTGTGTGTACCCGTAGCACTTACTGCATTTTTCCAGCTGCTACTCTACAACTATCTACTTAATTTCTCACATCCAAAAATGATAAATAACCTCAAAGAACATGTGAAAAACACCTTCCCATGCATGTAGCAATTCATGCAACCAATAAATCCTTGTTTTTTGGGTGGTTACATTAATTATTGTAGTTTAACTGGTTGTAACTACTCATTCTAGCATTAACTATTTGTAACTTTATGTTCAAACATGCATTAACTATTTGTAACTAAATGTTAAATACAAAAGTGCATAAATTATAAAGAAAAAATTATTAAAAAAATAATGTTAAATATTTTTGAATTCAAGTTTGATTGGTCTCCATACCACAACACATCTTTACTCGACCTTAGGGTTCCCAAGGAAGTGGTTATAGCTATGACTAAAGAGTTGTTTTGTCCCATCTCTTAGATGACCTAGAAGAGGTTGTTCTAGAGCCGCACGAATGAGTGAAGGTGTCCCTCATTTGATGGATTTGGGACAACCATTAGGAGTGTTCTATCTTTCATTTTTGTTAGACATGGAAGGAGAGGAACTCTTGAGACACCAAAGTCGAACCTTGGTAGCCTACAAATTCCTAAGAGACTCTACCATTATGAGCCCATGACAACTTCGATTAGCTAGAGTAATTCATGGCTTTTGAGACCAAGTAATTTGTATAAGTTTAGTCAATTTTTTCTTAAGTTTTTGCTTTTGAAATATACTTCAATTTGAGATATGAAGTAAAATGTAATCAATGTGCATATCTTTTAAGTTTATAGAAATATTTTAAATTTCATATTTTAAACGAATAAAAAATATGTATTTAATAAATAATTTAAAATAAATATAGAAAACATTTAACTATATTTCTATTAAAAAAGTTAAAACAATCTTCAAACACATTCAATTTAAAAAATAATAAAATCTGTCACATTCCTTTTTACGGACGCGGCTAATCTCTTGACTAAACACACCTATGTACATACAAAAACACATGAAAGCATGCATAGAAACATACCTAACATGATGAAACAGTGTAGTGCAGGGCATGTTAGACGGGGGATAAAAGTGATGAAACCAGCAAACTGGAGCAAACGTTATGGCAAAGGTAGCGATGAGATAATGGCACCATCAGGTCAACTTTCCTGCCTCCTACCAACTAATAAAAGTGGATCCTATGGCTTGCGCAAGAAGTTATCATTTTCAGAGCTTTTTTTGGTGTAGGAATTGGAAGCAAACTGACGTGTACATTTTCAATTTGGACAAAGGAGGAATACATACTAAGTGCAAGTCGAGGAGTTGGAGGAGAAAATCAATCAAATTAAGGTGCATTTTCAATCTAAACATTGAAAGTTGAAGGTTGGAGTACACATGGAGGATTTGGAGGAGAAAATTGACCAAATCGAGGTGGGGGGTACTAACCAATTGTATTGCAGAGGGTTTTACAACACTATGTGGGTTACTTGTTTCTTAACACCTAGGGTTTTCCAACATGAATTTTTAAAAAATAGAATGAATGTCTTGAAAATATTTTGTAATTTAGACAATGTGAATGTATTGAAAGGCCCCTTCAAAATTTATAAGGACTTTTAATTTGAGTAAAAATTTCATTTAAGTTTTTTATGATTGAAAAAAATGCACAAAATAATTGTAATTTGGAAAACACAATGTGGGTTTTCAATTATTTGAATCTCCTTGTTTAAATGTAAAGGGTTGTCTCACGGTGGGTTGCTTGCTTCTTAACACCTAAGGTTTTGCAACATGAAATTTTACAAAACAGTATGAATGTATTGAAAACCTTTTGTTGTTTAGACAACACGAATGCGATTTGCTTCTTAACATGTAGGGTTTTGCAACATGAAATTTTACAAAATAGTATGAATATCTTGAAAACCTTTTGTTGTTTGGACAACACGAAGGTGGTTTGCTTCTTAACACTAGGGTTTTGTAACATGGAATTTTACAAAATAGTACATGAATGTCTTCAAAACCTTTTGTAGTTTAGTCAACATGAATGTAGAACTTTCGCTTCTTAACACCTAGGGTTTTGTAACATGAAATTTTACAAAATAGTATGAAAGTCTTAAAAACCTTTTACTGTTTAGATAGCACAAATGTAGTTTTCTTCTTAACATGTAGGGTTTTGCAACATGGAACTTTACAAATTAGTATGAATTTCTTGAAAAAAATTTGCTATTTAGACAGCACAAATATAGTTTGCTTCTTAACACCTAGAGTTTTGCAACATGGAATTTTACAAAATAGTATTTATGTCTCAAAAACCTTTTACTATTTGGACAAGACGAATGTAGTTTGCTTCTTAACACTTAGGATTTTACAACAAGGAATTTTAAAAAATAGTATGAATATCTTGAAAACCTTTTGCTATTTAGACAACATGAATGTAGCTTGCTTCTTAACACCTAGGGTTTTTCAACATGGAATTTTACAACACAGTATTTGTGTTTTGAAAACCTTTTGATGTTTGGACAGCATGAATGTAGTTTGCTTCTTAACACCTAGGATTTTGCAACATGGAATTTTATAAAACAATATGAATGTCTTAAAAACCTTTTGTTGTTTAGACAACATGAATGTAGTTTTCTTATTAACACTTAGCGTTTTGCAACATGGAATTTTACAAAATAGTATGAATGTCTTGAAAACCTTTTATTGTTTAGACAGCACGAATGTAGTGAAAGGCCCCTTTAAAATTTATACCCATTCTTAATTAGAGTAAAAATTGAATTTAAATTTCCTCATATGATTGAAAAAAATGCACAAAATAATTGCAAATTGGAAAACACAATGTGGGTTGTCAGTCATATGGTCATGGTTGTCAAGGAATCTTTATCTTTTATAAGTTATGCAACTGCACCTTTGAATTTTGAACCATCAAAATTCTTTACATGGTCATTATAGGTAAATTGAACATTTCCTAATTGAGCCTCGAGGTGCTTGATATGAGCCTTCAACTTCTAAATTGTTTCTTGGATTCTTGCAAACACTCATTTTGTAATGTGTCCATGTGCCCTTCTTCATAAGCAACACCTTCCATTATTGTGTTTATTTTTTCAACTTTGTGTCTTTTAGATTGCAACTGTCTTTCAACAAAATTAATTAAACTCCTTTTATTTCAATGATAAAATATTCTTTTAATCTTTTAATATTTTAATTTATTTTCTAAGTGGTTAATTGTAGTGTTTATGTTATTTTACTTCACTTTCAACACTTCCAACTAGTTCTTTTGCATCTGCAAGTTGACCAACCAGACATTTTTCCTCATCCCCACTGTTGTTACCTATTATCACCCCCTAGTATTCCTTTTCATGAGCTTATACCTTAATTTTCATATCTTTTACTTTAAGCTTTCAAGTAGTTGCTCCCTCATCAGCCCTTGGGATAGCACCATCCATTTCTTGGATAGAGTTTTGAATGTCTTCAATACTTTTATGTAGCTTTGCAATCGCTCTTTGCTCATTTTTTAGAGTGTCTTTCTAATTAGAGAATGTGGATGTTTTCTGTTTGATAAGCTACTTGCAAAAGTTGTTTACCTTTTCACATAGGACTTTCATGTCTCTATCCAACTAATTCTCTTTTTCTGCACTAAGATATGATTTTTCCTTTTCATTATCATCTCTCACTTTCTTTTCTTGCACAAATTCATATGCAATACAAAGTTTCTTGACTTTATCCACTTTTGCATTGGCATTTTCCCATTGCACATACAACACAATGCTCCTTCATCAAGTTGTGCAAGAAAAATCTTGTCAGTCGATACATTATCTATCTTATTCACTTTGGTTTTCCTCTTTTCAAGTGTTTTTAGAGAAAATTCCTTTTTCATTGCATACTTTCTACTACTTGTTGCTTGAGTTCTACATTGCCATATGCCCATTTTCAATAGTGCACACACACACCTTCCTCAAATTCTCAATAGCACAGAGTCTATTCATTCAATACACTATTTGTCTCATTCACTTTGGTATGCTTCTTTTCAAGTATTTCTACAATAGATTCCTTTGTCAAATTTCATACATTCTAGTACTTGTTGTGTCCAATTTTGCATTGTGATTTTCCCATTGCAAATACTTCACATGCTCCTTCCTCAACTTCTCAAGAGTAGGAAGAATCTCTTCAGTCAATACATTATTCATCTCATACACTTTGGCTTGCTTCTTTTCAAGTGTTTTTATAGTTATTTCCTTATTCATTTCATACATTCTAGTACTTGTTGCCTCAAGCATTGAGAAGATCTCAGGTTCGTTAACACCTAATGTTTTCCAACCTTGAATTATAAATGGAGAAAATGATTACAATGAAAACCTTATAGTATGAATGTAAGAAAAGGCACCTTCAAAATTTACCAAAATTGTTACATACAATATGAATTGCATTTGGATTTCTTCATATCATTAAAATATAAGCAGGTAGGAAAACACAGTGGGTTGTGAGTTAGTTTTTTGTTCTTCTTCAAAGTTGAAGGGTGGAGAATTTAGGGAGGATTTTCAGATGGTGGATACATAAAACTAACCATATTTAGCTGAGGGGTGACCAACCAATTGGTTTCTTATATATATAGGGTTTTACAACACTTTGTGGGTTGTAAGTTTCTTAACACCCTGTATTTTCCAACCTCTGATTATAGAAACAATATGATTGTAATGAAAACCTTTTATTGTTTACACAAGACGAATGTAATGAAAGGAACCCCTTCAAAATTTATAAGAAATCTTAGATAGACTAAAATTCTATTTCAACTTCCTCAAACCAATAAGCTATAGGCAAGTTGAAAGACACTGTGGGTTGCGATTTGTATAAATCTTCTTGTTCTAAGCTCAAGGGTGCAGAGTTTGGGGAGGAGTTGTAGTTGGGGGATACATAAAACTAAGCATATTTAGCTAAGGGGTGACCAACCAATTGGGTTCTTATATAAAAATGGTTTTAGAACACTGTGTTTGTTGTAGGTTTCTTAATGCCCTATGTTTTCCAACCTCCAATTATATAAACAATATCATTGTAATGAAAACATTTTGTTGTTTAGACAATAAGGATGTAATAAAAGGCACCCCTTCAAAATATATAACAAGTCTTAGACTAAAAATTATGTTTCAAATTCCTCAAATCAATAAACTATAGACAGGTTAGAAAACACTATGAGTTGTGATTTATATAATTCTACTTGTTCTAAGCTCAAGGGTGGAGAGTTCAGGGAGGATTTGCAGTTGGGCGATACATAGAACTAAGTAGATTTAGCTGAGGGGTGACCAACCAATTGGTTTCTTATATATAGAGCGTTTTACAACACTATGTTTGTTGCAAGTTTTTTTAATGCCCTATGTTTTCCAACTTTCGATTATACAGACAATATGACTGTAATGAAAACCTTTTGTTGTTTGTAACACAATATGAATGTAATGAAAGGAACCCCTTCAAAATATATAAATAGTCTTAGATAGACTATAAATTTCATTTCAACTTTCTCAAATCAATAAACTATAGGCAGGTTGGAAAACATTGTGGGTTGTGATTTATGTAGTTTTTCTTGTTCTAAGATCAAGGGTGGAGAGTTTGGGGAGGATTTTCAATTGGTGGATACATAAAACTAACCAGATTTAGCTTAAGGGTGACCAACCAATTAGGTTCTTATATATAGAGCTATTTACAACACTATTTGTTGCAGGTTTCTTGATGCCCTATGTTTTCCAACCTCTAATTATACAGACAATATGATTGTAATGAAAACCTTTTCATTATTTAGACAATATAAATGTAATGAAAGGAAGCCCTTCAAAATATATATAACAAGTCTCAGATA